>OX463756.1:85525914-85682004 GCA_949824845.1 Rhingia rostrata | reverse complement strand
CGGATGAATTGATGTTCTCTTCTTCGATATGCGTAACTAGAGCATACCATTTCAATATCCCAATCGAAATAATGTTCATTTTAAAATTCATCATTTATGGGTACTGCTACTGCATCAAAGATACCCGAAGGAATTGGTTACCTTACCAGACCTGGGCACCACGGTTAACGGTTTAGAAATCGAATTTGCTAAATACAAAAATATTCAAACTGGATGTAATTAAAGAAATCGATTTTAGATGAACTATTTATTAAACATCCGGCAAGTTTTTACTTACTTCAACTAGAAACCCTCATTCTGCTCATCTAAAAAGATCCGAAGAGAGTATTGCTATTATCGCAATGTCCCATACTTATCAAAATGAGTTTGTTCTATTGCTTGCTTATTCTTTAGCAAAATGAGTTTTGTTAATGCATTGTTTTTTCGTTGGAAGTTTAACTTTGGATCCACTGCCTTGTAAGTAAATTCCGTTATATTTTGTTCAACAAAAAAAAAAAAAACGTTATTAAGGTCGTATGCTAACTGCTTTTTAATTTTAAACCGTGGTCATGAGTGTGGTGAATATAGACTTCCAATTCTTAACCTACTTTTAGCTCAATAGAATTTATTTCGTATCACAATATGTAATGCAATGCGTAAAATAAATATGTTAAGTTTTTGAAATGGATTGGTTACGAAAACGTTTGAGCTAGAATGATGAAATCATTTTTCGATTTTACGTAAACTCAGCTCATATATATGTTTACTGACTACAATTTGTATAATAAAGCAGATATTGGTTTCGCGAAAAAAATTAACTCGAGATTTTATCAAAAATTTTTACAATGATAGAGGAGCCCGAAAAGTGGATGCTGCAATTCTTTTAACCTATTCGTCTGCGGTTGGTATAATGCCAACAAAGAAAATTACAAAATTTGAATGCGGTGGTAATGCTTGGTTGAGTTGTAATATATTACGCGGAGTCATATACATATTTCGATTGAATCAGACAATAATTAAGTGCTGGAAGAGAATAGGTGCAATAGGAACTAAATCTACGAATGTAATCAAGTATTTGTATCTGCAACATTGAAAAGCAACGGCATATTGAATGAATTCAAAAAATGTGAACTTATTAATTGGCATAAATGCACCATTATGCATAAGAGAGAACTGGAGCACTTGATCGTACCCTGCGAGACATTCGAAGCAATTAATGTCAGAAGGGCAGACGAGCTGAAATAATTTCTGAAAAATTTGACACTTTGGAGATATGTGATGAAAAACTGCATTCCAGTATTGGATATATCTCTGCGCAGTTCACAGTTGAACCTCTTTTAACTTCAGTCTTTAATCGAAAGCCTAGAAAAAAACTTATTTTTTTATAAAATTGCCATTAAATTTAGGAATCAGAATGCTGCTTTGAAATCTTAACAATCAACACAGACTTCTTAGAAAAAACCTTATGCTGAATGTTTTGGTAAAGGTAAAACAATATATCATATCATTGAACGAAATCAGCAAACCAAAAATAATGCTTATCCACTCGTTACGCTAAATGTTAGCATCCATTAAAATTATTTCAAGTTCTTTCAATTATATAGCGAATGAAATAGTCACTTAATTACTTCCACAAATAAAATGTGCACTTTTACGCCGACAACAACCACAACAAAACAAAACCCCAAACAATGTTGTGAAATCGTTTTAAAATCAAACAGCTCTATATTGCATTGCGATTGTATACCTAAACTTAAAAAGGAATGTAATCACAAATATTTTGATAAGACAGCATCAGTCACATCACATTGAGAACAAGGGCAAAAATAACATTTTATTATAAATGAATTAACAGCTAATTTCTAATCAACAAGGGAAATACTACCAATACTAAAGAAACAGAACTCACAAGTTCGTTAGAGCCTCTGTTGAGTAATATTTGATAAAATCCCAGTATACTTTGTTCGAATGACATACATCGACAAAACACGAGATGCACTAGACCTCTGCGTCCTCTCTTAGCCACCCTCCGGTGCGCGCTCAAAAGCACATTTTCAAATAACATTTGCATTAATAATTATTACAATAACAGCCCGCCCCTGGTCTGGGGTTACGAATGTTATCACGTAGAATTAAATACGCATACACTTGTACGTTTTAAGGGTCGTTCTTTCTTTCGACGGGGATAGTGCTATGTGCTGGGCAATTACGTCATCTGCAGAACTATCTAAGCTTTTTGTCATTCCTGTTCGGTATTTGTTGTAGTTTAAAATGTTGATATTAATATATTAGTTTATTAATGGTAGCGAGCAAAAAGCACTGGGAGAGAAATAGAACAGAGTACGGAATATGTTTAACGGCTAACACTGACTGAATTAAGGGAGTCAGACAAAAATGTTGCAAAGTCCTTTATAGCATAAAACTATTTTGATATACATTAAGGGTGTGTTTCGTTTCTATTATTAGGATAAACTTAGCCCAATGCGTGGCAGTGAAGGTGAAGATCTTTTCAATTATTTCCTATCTCAACAGTGGAGTAATTATGCAAGTGGTAGGAGCATAACTCTCCCAGTTCACTTCATCCTTTCTGGGTCCCCTGTGGGGTTTTTATTTTTTGAGGTTGGTTTTTTGGAAGATAGGGGTAAAACTGACATGTGGTTAAATCGGGCAACTCCAATGTCATTTATGTTCAGTATGTTTTGCCATTTCCATATGAACAGATTGACAAATGAACAACGCTTGCAAATCGTGGAATTTTTTTTCGTAAATAATGGTTCATTTCGCGAAGTTTACCGCAAGCTCCGTGCATTTTATTATCGACATAATCGTCCATGAGAGCAATTAATTCGGTTAACCATGGGTCGTTTTCGCACTTTGTTTACTCTATATGATAATACGCATCTGCAGAGACCTCAAACAATGCGCACCGAAGAAACAATTGCATGTATGCGCCACCGTGCACAGCAATTGGAGCTTTGTCCATCAACTTTACGGAAGATTTTGTTCAGTTCATTTGTTCATTTGATATTGATTGAATGGCTACGTCAGCAAGCATTTGGAGTGAGGAGCATCCACATGAGACCCTTGAGACATCCACAAAACCTGTCTGATTGGTCTGCTCTTTGGGCTGGTGGAGTCATTGGGCCAGACTTCTTCCAAAATGATGCTGGAGAGTGAGTTACCGTCAATGGAGACCGGTATAGAGCCATGATAACCGACTAATTTGTTCCCGAATTGGATGGCATGAATGTAAATGAGATGTGGTTCCAACAAGAAGGCGCTACATGCCACACAGCACGCGTCACAATCGATTTATTGAAGGAAACATTGGATGAGCGCATGATTTCGCAGAATGGACCTGTTAATTGTCCACCAAGATCGTGTGATTTTTTAGGGATATGTGAAGCCGCTCGTCTATGACAACAAACCAAAAACGTTAGGGGACTTGGAAGGCAAAATTCGTGGCGTTATTGCCGACATACGGCCCCAAATGCTCGAAAAGTTGTTGAAAATCGGACTGTAGACTTGGCTTTATTCGAACCAGCCGCGGCGGCCACATGCCCGAAATCATTTTTTAACATTAGTGGCATAAAGTTATCCTTCCAATAAACGATTTTCTTGTGCTTTATTACAATTGGAAGTCCTACACCTATAAAAAAAACCCTTTAGTACTTTTTATAATTAAGAAGATTTATATAGAATTCTTCCTTTCTCTTCGATCCTCGGCACGATAATTCTCTTTATGTAGCCAATATAATAAATGGGTTCTTATTTTTAGCACCACGCTTTCCTGCTTATTGTCAGCGTCTTTAAGTAGGAATAGTAGGGTTAGGGTCCGATAGAGAAAATTTACCCTTTCGAGTTAGAAATTTGTATTTAATTTGTTTCGCTAGACCGAACTAACATTTTCTAGGGTCAGTTCTTATCGAATCTACACTCGGATCTTGACTCCGAGATAGATGTTGCTATTTACAGTGATATTTTGTCTAATATGATATTGATGGATAAGATGTTGTCGTTTTTTAACACTATCAGATCTGTGTCGTAGCGATCTTAATACAGGGTGTCCGCCGGGAAGGTATACCACTTTTTTGCCGCCATTTTGGGAAACATTGGTCTTGACGGTTCATATTTGGCAGTCGTGTTTTAATCGTTAAAACATTTTATCAAAATCAATCATCGATTACTATGACGATGAGAACGTTACGTGAAATTTTTGGGAGAAACAACATGCAAACCAAACGCACTATTTACCGTGTAGTGAATGATTTCGATGAAAGAGGGTACTGCTGCTCAAGGAAGTGTTCAAAACAATACATCAACTTCAATCCGAGCTTGGTTTTCAAAAAACAACTTGGGCCACAATTTTGCACAAGGATTTGCATTTGTTTCCATATAAGATTCTGGGCGATGGAAAACCCTCAAATTTTTCATCAGTCACCTTTGCATCGATTAAAAGTTACAGTCGGGTGTGTAATTTGGTCAGGAGGAATCATTGGACCTTACATCTTGAAAATAAATTCGGCGTAACGGTAACTGCGAATGGGGAGCGATATCTTGATATGATTGAAAACTTTTTAACTGCATGCGTTGGGCTTGATTAACTTGTGGTGCCACATCGCATACAGCCAGGATTACAATGGAATTACTGCGAGACCTCGTTCCACAACAAGTTATATCAAGAAATGGTGATGTTGATTGTCCTCCACGGTCGCCTGATTTGACTGCTTCGGACTTATTTTTGTGGGGATATGTGAAAAGAAAGGTTTATGCCAACAAACCAGAAATGCTTGAGCAACTCAAACAAAATATCCGTGATGAAATTAATGAAATACCGCGTGAAATGTGTGAGAATGTAATGAAAAATGTGCTAAAAGGGCTCGCATATGTGAGCCTAACAGAGACGGAATTTTAACTGATATTGTTTTACATACACAGTTTCCAACATTAAATAAAACATTTATCAATATAAGATCCATTCTCTTTCATTAAATCAAAAATTATAAACAAACAAAGTAGTATACCTACCCCTCGGACACCCTGTACAAGCAGCATTTAGGAGCAGAGATTTGCCCACTGCATATAATATGCATCCACAGGCTCATAATTCAGTGCATTTGTTAGTGTGACGTAACAGAACATATAATTTATTAAATTTAACATTACTAACAAAATTGATAAACGATAAAATTACAAATAAGTTATATAGTATAAATATTATTAAACAAAAGGCAATTCTATTATTACACAATTTCGTAGTGTTTTTTAAACTTCTTTTACTAACATGCAATATGAAATATCTGGGAAATATCGGCCCACACACAGCCTCAAACCTAGCTTTTGGACTTCATTTGTGTGCGATGTTATTATGTTTGGCACTGTTAACATAGAATCCGGATGGAAAATTTGTGAAGTCTAGATGTTTTTATCCCCTGCATAGTATTCACTTAAATGTTAAGTACGAGTTAAATTTCGCATACTTTGAAACCTATATCCTTACTTAAAATAATCCAAATTGTTGCAAGCAATAAGCAAAGCTATATTTGGTCGCATATTGTTAAACATAAAAATCTGGCTTATTACATTCTTCGAACGGTGCGTTTAAGATGCCGATTATTTAGGCCATAAGTTACTTAAAGCGCACGAAGCACATTCCTCTTAGAATATGGCTGATTTATTGTAATACAGTTAAATAGTTCGTAGGCGTTGGTGCCGGGATAAGATTTTTATGATGATATGTCAAACCCTAAGCTATTCTCTGACCTTCTTTCTAAAGTATCAATATAACCTGGATTGGGGTCTTTCGGTATATCAAATATCAATATATATAACTCTCGGTCGATACAGTTTTGTAGTACTCATGGTTTTTTTTACTACATTTACCATCTGTTATCTACAACCTACCTGGGTTGCTGAAGAATCAAACAGAGGTTTGTAAAAATTGGCTCTAATAAACTCATAGCCATTCCTACTTAATGATGATAAGATAACCTTTTGGATCCTCAGATATAAAAAACAAGCAAAATCGAACTTGCGATTGATTTAATAACTACAACCAGATTATCTGGAATAAGAACCGCATGTCAGAATGTGCCAAGAGGTCTGTCGCATGATCTAAGTATCTGGCAGTGAGTGGCCGCGTCTTCATTGAACATGTCTTTCAGTTTGGTTATCAAAAACTGTTCTGTCACCAAACATACAGGGTGCTATCTTGAGGGGACGTATGCTGTATGCACTAGTGCCAGTGGAGGTGCCTTGCTTACGTTAACGGATCAAGTGTGCCTTGGTTTAAATCTACCAGAATAATTTAAATCTAATAGAAAAGAATGCTTAAACGATAAACAACCAAATTCCAAATTAATTTTGTTTAAACAAAAACGTTTGTGGGTATCAAACTTTTTCGCTCAGAAGATTTCCTATGCAAGAATCATAACCAGTTTACCAACGATCTTAAAACTATACAGATGACGCACTCTATATAAGAAAAATGGTTCTATGGCGGGTCGTACTGGCACAGCCCGCCATAAATTTTTATCTCAATTCTCATATGTGCACGTGCAACCGTCTGCCCGTACCATGAAGCTGTTGAGCAAACGTTTCTGTATTTTGTTCTCAATGCGTCATCTGTGTGGCCTTTTCGACCAAATCGTTTGCGAGAACTAGACAATTTGTCTTACGTGGGTATGCAATTGGAACTCATATTTTATAGTATGTGTTAAGTTTAATCAAAATCCTTAGAGCCGTTTTCGATAAAATCGAAGTGATTTTATTAAATAGTAGGTACCGTTAATAAAATGGCTAAAAAATAAAGGAGTGGTGGGTGCACGACTGAGTCTTACAAAACTTTCTCTTTCACAACAATTAACCTTAATAAAATAGGTAAAAGTAAAAAAATGACCTAGAATTATGACATAAAAAGCCCTGTATGCGAAGTTTGAAGAAAATTGAAGAAGGCCATTTACGACAGACTGACGGAACTCCAAGAACAATATACAACGTACCTACTTAACAAATTATCTTTTTTTTCATTAGAATTACCAATATAATCACATTTGATAACGTATTTTACTCAAATAAAAAGAACTGATATGACGTTGGGTAATATCATTGTTGAATTAATATTTTGCACGTTCGTAGACACTATTTGAAAGCGCGCAAATTCATTGCTCACATACTTTTCTGAATAATAACAAGAATGTTATTTGCATAGATTTAATGTATGCAACTGCCACAATTTTAAAATTATATGAACAACTTTATTTTTAAACATTTTTTTTATATGACAACAAGAAAACAGCTAAGTATGTAATATTATTACCAAAATCCATAAAATTATTCCTCTTTTAATTTTTGTTAAATGAAAGGAAAGGGGCTTCAAATCCATTGTCCAAAAAAAAAAACAAAATCGAAATATTTAAAGAAAATAAATAATAGCGACAAGAGGGCGAGGAGAGGACTGGGTCGTACGCAACTTTCTCTTTTACAGCGAGTTATGCGTTAGATCAAGAACGTTTGTTCCAGAATTTATGAAGGAATCGGTGTCTATGTGAATAATAATAATTTTTCGTTATTGGTTAAAACTATAAAAATCCTTTTAGAACCATTTTTGCTGTAAATAATTACTTTTGTTGGAACTAATATACCTTTATCATGTGTTAAGTTAAATCAAAATCAAAACAATTAAAAAAAATGGACTAGAAATATTTCCAAAACAAACTTGGATATGTAGCCTGAAGAAAAACGGTCGAGCCGTTTTTGGCTAGGGAGACCATTACCAATGAACGAAATTAAAAAAAAAAAACAGATTTTGGGTTCCTCGAATGTTAGAATCAATCAAAATCTCGAGGCTCAAATGTTCACGAAGAAAACGTCTTTCATTTTGTAAGAGAAAGTTAAAAACTCTTTAGAATTCTTAATCGTAGATCAAGTGAATATCGAAAAGGATATTGTAAAAAGAATTAAAAAAAACATTATTGAAATGATTAAACATATGTATATGTGTCCCAAAAAATGGGCGTGGCTAAAAACTTTATGGGGATGGAATAAAGAATTGTTTTTTTATGGCTCTAAAAAAATGTTCCTCTATTGTATAGGTTTTGTCGGAAAACGCTCCCAAAAAGTAGGTGTTGGTTAAAGAGATCAATAGACAAAATATTCATTACAAATTGGGTACAAACAGACGACTAAGCTAGTGATTCTGAGTCGATCTTTTTATTTTATGCGGCTCTCCCACTGAGGCATGTAATATTATTGCTAAAAATTATTATTTTACATTGAATCAAAAAGAGGTACCACATTAAAGCAACTGCATATTGGTGGAACGAAAAATGATGCTGATTGCGGCAACGATATTGCTGCCGATACAAAGCGCATGTTAAAAAGCGATATACATACATACATTATATCTCATCGCAGTACCTACTGTTTATATTTGCGAGTAGTGACTGGTCGCTAGAGGCTTTTGCTCTTGCTATCTACGTTTTATTTAATGTGGGAAATGTGTCGGATAATCCAGTTTACAATACAAAGTTTGTAGAAATATTGGAAAATTATTTTTTATATATAGGTATGCATATGAAAAATATAGTATATATTTCTGGCAACGCTGTTACTTCAATGTTAGAATAGGTTAACATAAAAGTTGCTTTGTTGCGTGTTTCAATACCCTATGGGATAGCGTATAAAAATAAAACGTTTTCATGAAAACTATCTTTTCTCTTGTACGAGAAAGTTAACAGCTCAATATTTTAAACACATCTGTTATGCAATATAACTTTGTTCTCAGTACCTACATAATAACAAAATAGTAAAAGCACATCTGGCAACAAGTAGCGTCTTTTTTTAAATACCAATTGCCACGTGCGCAAAAGGCAAAACCATACAGATACAAGTTTTATCGTATTTGGAAATACATTCCACAAATTTGAGTTGAGTTTAAAACACACTCACACTCCACTCTTAAACGAGGGATTTTCTTCTTGTATTTCGCACTGAGTGAGGTTATTCCCAAATTTCAATCGCTATCACTGATTGTCTTAAATGGCTAATTGAAAATGTGTAAATTTAATTTAAAACGTACGCATGCTGCTTCGCGTCTGCGGTCGTTAAAAGTTTTAACTTTTGGCGGGAGTATAATATACCTAACAAGGCAGCTACAACAGAGTAAACTACCTAATCTATAAAAAATGGTTGCGGTTAAAATCCACTCGAGACGACGCGACGAAATGAAATTAAAAAAGCTCCTAATGGCGTAAATATTGTTTTCTTGGAGTTGTGTGTGTTTGTTTATCTTACTTCGATATTATTTTGTTTGTGTATGTAAATGCATGAATGAAACCAGCCGGTTAGTTTTCACTTGAATGCTAGATGGCGTTGCTAGGGATGGCTGCTTTGGTTTTGTTTATTAGCACGATACAAAAGCACGTGACTAGTTTTTAACTCTGTTTTGTTTTTGTTCGCTTAGGCAAATTCCACGAAATGCGATTAAAAGAAAGAGCAAACGAAAGAGACTAACAAGAGAAAACAAAAAGTGAAAAGCATACTTGCTGTTTGGATGTTAGAAGTGGTCTAACGAGTTTTAAAGCTGGAGAGGGGTACCTACCAACCTACCAACTTGTGTGGCACTTCTATGTGCCAAATTAGATTTAGTGGATGACCTTGTGTAACCCCCTTCTAGCTAAATTTTGACTTGCTTTAAAAACTCGTTCGATTGTCGATAGTCACCAAAGACCGTGGATGATTCTAAACATTTTTTTTTTTACCATTTTCGATAAATTTTGCATTTTTTTTACTTTGTGAAGCTATTCTTTAAATTGAGTCATTGGCGAGTTATTGTTAAAACGAAGCTTATAAATTGTTGAATTTAAACTTTTGCTGAAAATAACTTAGGTAGTTTTTCCATGATCATGTCTTATTTTTCTGAAGTAATGTTTTTCATTTCATTACACCCAAATGAAGCACATTCGTTCCAACAGAATTACAGAATGATCGCATTTTCCAATAGTCGCTTAGATTTCACTTTTTCGTATCAGTTAACAGAATGCTATTTAAATAACTGTTATTTAATATGTACTTGTACATGTACCTACTTGTAGTATGCAGCAAGTTCAATCCTTATTGTCTAAAATTACAAGTGTAGAAAGGTGCAATGAACATAAAAAATTATATCTTCCCCTTCCATTAAGAACAAGTCATGCTCGCTTTCATATAATATACTTTTGGTAGAGCTTTTCTGTATTCAAAACGAACTTCATGGCCTGTTTCAGCACATATAGTCCTACTATTCTCTAAGATATGCCAAATGTAGGTAATCGTCTCCATTGCATTTCCTTGTAAATAAAATAGCTGGGTAATACTTTCAACAGAAAGCTTAGCACCAATCTTATTATACCTACTGCAAAGAGTTAAGCAGGTGATAGGTACTCCTTAAATTGTAAGAAAGCCATAGGTGCATGCAACGTTGCATCATCTTTGTTTTGTTGTTTAAGTGGCGCTGCAGCCCTGAACTAACCTGGGCATCAACCAACATGCCTCTCCAATTAGCCTGGTCCTTAGCTAATTGCCTCCAGTAGCGCACTCCAAGCTGGTTGAGGCCGGTTTCTACTGGCGCGCGCCACTTAAGGCGGGGTCTTCCTCTGCTGCATCCAACATGTCATATCCAGATTAAACGTCCAATGCGGAGTTTCTTGCCCAGGGGCATGTCGCTCTACAGTTCGTATAGTTCTTGGTTGAATCTTCTTCTTCATAGCCCGTCAACGCAAACGGGACCGAAGATTTTGCGAAGAATTTTCATCTCAATTCGACCAGGAATTTCTATAAATGCTGGCGTATGCGGCTTGAAATCGATGAATAGTAGGTGGGTATCGATTAAGACTTCTTGGGTTTTTCCCAGGATCTGCCGAAATGTGAAAATTTGATCAATTGTGGACTTTCCTGGCCTAAAACGGTTTCAGGCGGTCACATATTACGCCAGGCGATGTTGAGGAGACTTATGCCTCTGTAGTTGTCGCAGTTCAGAGGGTCTCTTTGTTTGTGGATCTGGCAAACGATGTTGAGGTTCCGTTCTTTAGGCATACTTTCTTCCGACTTATGAGTTGTTGAATTTGGCTTATGAGTTGTTTTTTTTTTACCAAGTCATCTCCGCCGGATTTGTAAAGCTCGGCGGGAAGGCCGGCACTTCCGAAAGCCTTATTAAGCTTTTGTTTAGATATTGCTATCCTCACTTCACTCAGGTCGGGTGGTTGGCAGTTTTCGCTGTCGTTGCCAATATTGAATAGTTCGTTCTGCATGACAGCGGAATATTGTTCGTCATCGCCGTTTAACAGTCTGCAGAAGTGGTTTTTCCATATCCTCAGCATCGACTGCGTCTCAACTACGATATTTCCTTGTTCATCTCAACAGGATTCTGTTCGAGCCTTGTATCCTAGGCTTTGACGTTTTACACATTGGTAAAACTTGCGAATATCGTTCCTGGAGTGGCACCTATCTATATCCTCGATCGTGAGCTTTTCTTGCTATTTTTCTTCTTTCTGAAAAGCCGGTGTTCTTACCTTCTTCTCCGCCTATAGAGCTCAATGCAGCATTACCTGCAGCTAAGACTTGTAGGCCTCGTTCTTGACTGCGAGCATCTGTCGGCATTCCTCATCAAACCAGGTGTTTCTGGCTGTTGGGCGCGAGAAACCTAGCACATCAGTTGCGGCTGACCTAATGGCTTGTTGCATCATGTACTGGGATCAATCCTTTCGTACGGAACAATTTCATAACTCTTGAACTGTGTGATATACAAAATATCCTCTGCTGTAATGGAAATCCTGTTTCTTCTACTACCTCCCAGCCATTTGACCTGTGGCTAGCCAAAAGTGGATCAGAATTAAAATTGAAAAGCCAAAACTAATGTTATATAGGGAAAAGACCTAACTAAATTTAAAAGGATCCATCTTTTCAAAAGATAGGAAAAAAAGTATAACCTTCATTGTTGTAGAGTGCTTAACTTTCATGTAAGTAAGTGCATGTATTTTTCTTTTCAAGAGGCTGTAAATTTATTATTGTCATATAATAAAACACCTAATGTCAGTACGAAAGCAAGAAAAAAACTTGCAAACCTATAGCCATAAATTGGAATACAGGTAGAGGCTAGATGCATGAATTGGTTTAATACAAATATTTAGATGTTAAAAGTAAAAATAACACCTCGTGTAATTCACTAGTATTCACTGCGTTCTCTGTTTGGTAAGGTGTTTACTGGAGAAAAGTGTATACCCCATGTATGTTTACAATATTGAAACTGGCAAGTGAAAACAGAGTCCATCCAAAACATAATTTTGATTTTCCAGATACTTTAGGCAATATCCAGGAAGTTTGTATTATAAGGAAGAAACCCCAGCATAGGATAATAACATTGCACTTCTAAAAGCTTTCATTAAAACATATAATACATTGAGTAGCAATCATTTGTGAAGTCATACTAGACAATAATAATGTCCACTGAAAATCGACAAAGGTCAATACCCCTATAATTTGAATGCTACACTTAAAAGCTCGTCTTAATCAAGTATGTAGTTGTTGTGATTGAGACAAAAAAAGAAGAAATTTGCAACGGTTAACTGCGTATGTGTATCAAAATCTGGCTTATACTACGACGTTGCAATGTAATGTTTCCTTGTGCTTCTCCTTATGGGGTAGCCAACTAACTAGTTTAATTAGCATAGTACATTCAGGTTTCGAGATTACGATTAATAAATTACGCTATGAATCGAACAGAATTAATTAAGCTAAATTGGTAGTGCGACTGCATTTCTTATAGATATATAGATATGTTAATAATTTCAAACAGAACTTGAATAGATACGCGGTATTGTTTTCATGAATTTATAAAAAAAAAATGTCTTTAACGGAATAATAATGAATAAATTTATAAAAGTTAAACTCTTTTAATTGCTAGTAAAACTTAAAAAGCAGTTCAGCTAATGTAAAACATTACTTTATATAAATACCAATAAATCAAGTTTATCGAATGACGTATTATTAAAATTAATTTGTAAGATGGTTAGACCGATGTATGTATTTGCGGTTCCGGATAACCTTTTTTCTAGAACCTCAGTTCTAGTGCATAGGATCGCTTTGTAATTTGGTTTTGTTCAGTGATATTGAGATAGGTTAGTAATCGGATTTTATCATTTTATCACAAACAAGTTGTGAAAATATTTTTTTCAAAAAAAAAAAACAATGTTACTGAGGTAAAATAGCATTAATTTCTGCATTTTATTAGGTAGGCGATGTAAAAATCCATGTTAAAGTTTGGTGATGCCTTTTTTCCCTTCTAAATAACCCGTTAGGGTAATTTTTTTTGTTTTAATTGTTATTATTATTTTTTTAAAGTTTTTTTTTAATTAATATATATTTTTTCTTACTTGAAGAGTTTTTATATATAGTAATATAGTCTGTCCGTTGTAATAATAATATTCGACTTCTATAAATAAACAAATTAACAAAAAAGATGTAAATATATTTTTTTTAATGAAATGATTTCTTGGGAGTAAGGAAACTCTTGTATATTTTATTTGTTCACCACCCAAAGTTTTTCGACGTTAAGTAAATTGTCTTTTAAAAGTATTCCCGACAACGTCGTCTGTGTTTTTCTGAAAGAATTTGTGGGATTTATTTTGATTTGTTTGGCAAAATCATCTTGAGTTTCCCATAGGCCCTAAGAAAACACCACGTGTTTTCTCATCATCTGCCATTTCATTACCTTGCGTTTAACCGTGTGTTCATTTGGCTATCTGTGTACTACCAATGTCTGCTTGGAAGACAATGCATTGATTAAAATGACATATTTAAAAGTAGGCTTTAGTGTTTTGGAAAATTGTCAAGTTCCAAAGCCAATCAATCTACCAATTTAATACTATTTTATTTAGTGGCATTTAGTGACGTTGCCTATATATCTTATTTAGACACTTTAAACAACTCATGTGAAAAAAGTTGTCAGAAGTACTCCAAAATAATGGAACCATGTCATCATTTGCTTGATTCAAAGAAAACAAGACCATCCGCCGTATTGTGTGAACTTACAATTAATCAGTATGGTTTTAACTATTAAGACAGACAAGTCTAGAATAAGAGTACCATATATACTTACCTGTTTGTAAATATCATGTTAAAGGACATTGCAAATACAATTAAACAAATGATTAAATCAAAAAACAAACATCTTCTATCCATAAAGAAATTCAAAGTGTTCAAAGGATTTGCAAAGTTAAGTGCGAGGTAGGCTTCACATAAATACAATTTAGACTTAGATACCTACATGAGATCTGAACTGAATGTGTTAATATAAGCTACATAATTACACACACGTTCAGGTCGATGGAATTTTTAAAGTGTATATATTGTGAATACATGCACCTATTGTTCTTTAGCTAATTTTTGTGTTGAATGACGTACCGCATAAGGTTATGTTTAAAACGATTAGTTTCTTATATGATAAACTGAAACATGCATATATTTTTGCTTACTAAGCGTGATATGCAGATAAATAAATTACCACTTCAAAACAATTGAATAAACGTTGAATTTAAATAACAAAATTTTAAAATGTATATTATTTTTTTCGCAAATAAATTTGATCATTTCATTTAAAGACTGTACTAAAAAAATACAAACGTTTGGCGCAACAGGCTCGTTAGTAACCAGAGTCTAGTTTTCTCACTACGATTCATGTGCGTGAGTGTAATTCTTGCACGATGGCGTGATCTCCTGTTTTATGCCGACTTTAAATAGCTAAGTTAAGATAAGCTTTTCTTGACAATTGAAACTACTCGGATGATTTTTCAAATCATTTAGTTTTGCTATGGCTGGGAATCGAACCCAGACTTACCAACTATGGGCGAACTCAAATACAGTCTACGCTATAAATTATTTTAGCTATTGCCATGCATTTAAGAATTTAATTCTGGTAGTCAATATACGGAACAGTATGCATACTTATAAAATTTACGGCTAGCAAATTTAGCTTTGAGTCTCAAATAAGTTATTATATTTAGTTTTTTTAGCTTTCTCTTACAAAGAGAAGGATATTGTTTTCGTAAAAATTTTCGATCTAGAGATTTTTAATGGTGTCTCCAGCATAAACGGCTTGGCCGATTTTTTTTCAAACATAGTATGGTTGCTATTTTAGGTCTTATTCCTCTTATTAACAGTACTTGCCATATGAAAACTACAGACACATTTACACTTGCTCGGAAACAAAAACAACAATTTTTATTAATATTAACATACACATACTACATATCCAGTTTTTTTTGTGAGAAGCTATATATATACTTTTGAATCTTGGCGATATAGAAAATGTTGTGAGTGTAGGTTGTCCGCAGGGGTAGCTTTGATGCTGGAGAGAAGGGTGCTGCAAGTTAGTGATCGTACAGCTAAACTCGTCAGACGGGGGTAGTTTTTACTCCCTCTCCAAACTTCCTAGCTCAATAAACTTTTGGTCTCGTGTCAGAAATTAAAAAAAAGAAGAATAGAAGAAGAAAGCTTCTCTATATCGGCATCAATTTATCGGCGTCAATTTCTTTTTATATAATTATTTAATTAATTGAAACAATAATTAATTGCTAAATGTGTGTATTTGTTCACAGATCTGAAAGTAATTCACTTTCGACGTATTTGATAAAACAAAAAATAAAAATAAATGCAAGGGTATCGACAAGATTTTGGGGCTTAACTTGCTTATAAATAAGTGACATTTTGACGATACTATTTAAGCAGCTAAATTCCTTGGTATACCGAATATGGAGCTACAGCAACAATAATTACCTGTGTCCGAACTCTGGTATGGCCTTCAAACAACTGGCCTTCAAACAACTGTACGTTGCTTCGGGAAAGAAGTACTAATTGAAGTAATAGCGTCACGCGCACAACCAAAATTCGTTTATCTCCATTCTTGTCAATTATAAAATCAAAATTGCAATGTAAAAAATTTGGTAGATATTTATTACTTACTGATTATACATTTTATTATTTATTATTATTATTATTATTTGAGGTATAGCGTTTCATCAAGCCATTAGCGGTATTGTCATTTGTAATTGATCTTGATATATGATAGGAGCTGCAAACGTGTTGGCCTATACATATAACTTACCAGTTAATTTTTTTTAATAGGAACATAACAATGTTTTACTTTACTTTAAACGTATCTGATCCGTCAATGTTTTTTTTATAAACTCTGTGGTCGCCATGTTAAAAGCACTTACTTCGATGGTCGTAATAGTCGTCCCACAGGATAGATTGTCCGAGCAGTAGTGAATAGACTCAAGTCAACATACTATGCACCATTAAATGTTCCTGTCCTAATGAGATCACAGGTGGATATACCAAAAATATCATAGCCGTAAAAGGTTCAGTTCAAATTGAAATTGTCAAATTTGTGTAAAAGAATGGTAAACAATTGGGATCCATCGACACAAACATGCTCGCGAACGTCATATAAATGAGACCTTCCACACCAGGAATATATTTCAACTCGATAGCTCATGCATATAATAAAAATACAATATTGTTATGTCCTTATTGAAAAACGAGTATTAACAAGATTCTTTCATTTAAATTATTAATTTGTTTGCAGTCCATACCACATATTACACGTACATTGTCAAATCCTTTTTTTTTTGATTCGGCTGTTCTGATTGCCGAAATGGAAGTAAATCAACAAAAATTAGTAAACTATGAAAAAATAAGAGAATTCAGAGCAGCTGGGTTGTAGCTTTTTGTATAGAGGTGAGTGTCTACATTAGATAAGTGATCACACAAAGGTTTCGATTTATATCGAAACCTTTCTGTGATAATATTTTCAGACATTAACTGTAACAATAATTTTGGAAATCATTTTCACATCACATCGGCAGGTATAAATCACCCGATATGTTTTAATCAATCAAACATTAGTCGTTCAGATCAATAGAAATAGAATTTATTTAATCAGCAAAAGCATTTGAATACCTGCATATTATTTCAAGTAGCTTTACTATTTATATGACCTACACAATATTTATCTTTAAACTAAATCTTCATCTTTGGACTAATCATTTTAAACTGTCTACATACACAAATTTCGATCAAATAAATAAGAATCGAGTCGAATCGGCCGATTTCTATGCAAAGCTATCCGTACCCGATTTTATTTTATTTAAAATAATCTTTTAGGAAATGGCATGTCTAATAATGGCTTTCAAATATGCGTCTATTTTTAGATAACATTTTTCGCGATGTTTTTATTTGAATTGATCAAATTTTGATGATTGCGTGGAAATTCATGAATTTTATTTTAGATAACATACCTTTATTAGGCGGTTTAATGTAGCTTCATTAGTTTAACTAAAAGATTTACCCTGTGAGATTTGGCATATCAGTTCGAAAGAGACAAGTGACATTTTCATGTAAGTTCTTATAGTCTTCTCTATTCACTTCACGTCATTGCTTAAGTGAAATGACTTTCGTGCATGTAAATCATTTGGGCACTCACCAATAAAGATACTTATTCAGCGCACCTGGGTATTTGTTTGCCTAAATTAATTTTATAACTTATATTGATTTTATAATTTACTTAATGTTAAGTCATTTAGTAAATGACAAAATCAATATCAATAAGTTATCATACGTTTCAGTAAATAATCATTCATTGAAAAAAAGGAGAAATGCTTTAAATTGCAAATATGGATATAATCATTATTTTGTACACCAACCGCCCGTTTGTCTTCAACAGCAGGTTGATAAATGAAGAAGAAAGCCCAAGACGTGGTACATAAGTCAACCAGGTTTACAAATGGAAAACGCCATTGGTCTGCTTTTTCAACCTGCGAAAAGCAAAAGAAAAATATTCATTGAAAAACGTGTACATATAACACTTGCTTGATCTACCTTGTATAAGTTCTGTGAAACTTACGTTAAATCTTCCAAATCATTTTATCATTGAAATGACGAAGTCCAATCGTTTTATTCTACCCATATTTGTAGCTCAATTACCACTTTAACGTAACGACTTTTTGAACTTAAAATTGTGTTCCCTTAAACAGCGTTTTGTCATATGAGGGCTTTAATGCAAAATTTACATTTTGGGGATCTAGATGTATATCACAGAAAGGCAGAAAGCTTTACGATGAAGGCTGGTAAGGTAATACAATACTGAATTTCATTCAACTTGAAAACCCACTTCCTGAAAGTTGAAGAATGCATTGATTTTTTATCTGATCATTCTCCGGTCATTCCAACAAAGAGCGGGTCACTCTTTAGAAAGGAAAAACTACCCAGACTTAACAACCGGCAAACCAACTGGGAAGGCTTCAAAAAACGATATTGATCATAATATACGACTGGATGTATTGCTAAGAACCCTATTGGAACTAGAAAGCGCGGTTAACTTCTTTATCGATATTGTTCAAAAAGCAGCATGGAAAAAAGAAAAAAAGAAAAGCTCGTAGAAGATCGCAATAAAGACGTGCTCCCCAAGATAAAACATACTTCGGTTAAACAACTTTATATTAAATTCGATTAAAATTTTAAAAACCATGCAGTAGAGTCTTATCTGCAAAGCATAATCGCCTGATATGCTTTAAAATTATTTGCCCTGAAAAGCAATCTTAGTCATAAAAATGCCAAAAAACGCTGTGTCACCAATTATGGTAACTCAAAATGTTTCTACAAAAAGGATAAGAGAAAGCAGACGTTTTGCCGCACAACTTTAGAGAACATTTTGATGGTCCAGTGGGAAATGAAAACGTTATATATTGCAGAATATTTTAATAATTATTTTATGGTTAATATTGATCAACTAAACATTACCTTATCTGAAATCGAGGATGTTTTTTTGAATTTGAACAGTGATAACAACCCTGGTCCAGACGGAGTACATACCTCCAAATGTGTGGCTGCTCTCTCTAAGCCAATATGTTATACATATATTAAATAGCTCTCTTGCGAGCAGTGAATTCCTTTCGGAGTGGAAAAAATATTTTATTATTCCAATTCACAAAACTTTCGTCTAACCAAAACTTTTTGAAAAAATTGTGTATGGAAAGTTGGCTTTCTTACTTAAGGAATGTATTTCACCATTGCAAAATAGATTTGTTGCAGGAAAATCTTGATTTAAAAAAAAAAAAAAGATTCTTTTTATTTAACTCGAGGAAGGTTTACAAGTCGATGTAATTTACACCGACTTTGCTAAGGCCTTCGATAGAGTCAGTGACTTAATTTTAACCAATAAACTGGAGAGAATAGGATTTCATTCAAATATGTTGAAATGGTTAGTATCCTATCTGGAATGTCGTTTTCAATTTTTAGCTACTGAACAAATGCTTTCAAGGTGTTCGCCAAAAAAGCCATCTTGGCCCACTTCTTTTCTTATTTTCATCAATGACATGCCCGAAATCTTTTTCTATTCAACTTTTGTTTGCAGATGATTTAAAAATTAAGAACCAATTTTAGCCAGTGTATAATTTTTGTCATTAGTGTGGTGAATAGAGACCTAAAATTGTTAACCTGGCCATCAGCTCGTTAAAATTTATCCAGTGGCTAATTTTTCACATTTGGTATACCTACTGAGGAGTGACAGATATGGGAAGTACACTCAATGATTATTCTTCGTAACCAGTGTTCACATGTTGCGGGAAAACATAAATCATTTAGATTAACAAATAAAAATCAAATAACATGTAATTTATATCAGAAAATGTAATGAAAGTTGTAAAAACTGAAATTGGATTTACAAAAAAATGGTTTCAAAAGTTATGTAATAATATTTGTTTCGCTATAAGTGAAATAAGTTTAAAATTAACAAAGAAGGGGGATATAATATTTCTTTTACTGACAATAATTAATAATTAAGGAATTTTTGGTGATCTTTGTGAAATATATTTGGTATTATTTTGTTTTGTTCCAATTCTTTTGGGAAATTATTGAAAATATTCTTAAAATAATATCGCATTTAATCCAATCGACACAGCAAAAACTCAATTTTTTTTCCTCCTGCAGAAATGTCAAAAATAAGCCAGTGGATAAAATATAGCCCCAATTATAACACAATTGACACACAGCCTAAGTGTCACTGTTTTCGTTTTTCCGAAATGTTTCACCACTTATCTTCGAATACAAATAGAGAATAAAGTCTATAAAGAATTCAGTCGGAAAGCTTTTGTCAATTATGTTTATAAGTAATATTTTATCACACAATTAAATGCCCTCATATTGTCCCTGATTGACTTTTATGCACCATTTCGACAGCCAAGAGAGCGCTGTCTTCTTCGCAAAAATTGTAATAGCGATAACTATGCACGCAATGAACCTATAACTCGTTGTGTTAGAGAAACTGATTTAGTATCTAAGTATACTTACTTACTTACTTACTTAAGTGAGAATGAACCTGGGCCTCAACCAACATGCCTCTCCAATTAGCCCGGTCCTTAGCTGACTGCCTCCATTTGCTCACTCCAAGTTGGTTGAAGTCGATTTCTACCTGCGCGCCACTTAAGGCGAGGTCTCTATTGCATCCGACGTCTGGTTGGGAATCGAAACTCTGCGAGACGGAGTATTGGTGCCCATTCGTTCTACATGTCTTAGCCATCTTAAACGTCCAATGCGGAGTAATCCTTAGCTAATAGAAGTAATCCTTAGCTATATCATATTTTTCCTCCATTCGGGCGTGAGCGCATATAAGACTTATGTTGGCAAATTTGGTCTTGATGCGGTTTGTTACAATGCGTTGGCTTATGCTTGGAAACATCCGAATAGTCGCTGTTTCTGCTTACTATAACACGGTCCGTTATAGATGTCGCAGTTTTTCATCCTCCTTTTGCCCGTTTAATGTACTTTTTATTGTTCTTACATTCCAGATGAAGGGTCATCAACAATAAAATAAGTCCTTTCCGAGGCTTTTGGTTGCCTCGTTGCATTGAAATTCCTAAACAATCTGTTGTCCAAATATGTCGAAACAGCATTTCATTCCGTGCCATTCTGACCTGGAAGTTTATAGTGTTGCTGTTTTTCGTCGTGCTATCAACACTCGGGCTTATCGGTTAGCAAGTCAAATCCGGTTGGATGAGACCAGTACCCGATGGTTACCACTTGGAGGTTAAAAATAAGCACTTAATGTCAGAGCTACAACCACTGAGCATTGCCAAGTTAAAGCCAATCAGAGTCTGCCCTCGTTCTACAACACCCAACCATCCAAGTCTATAGATTTAACATTCTTACGTGTAGACTCCCTTAAAAAAAAAATTGCTCATTGTTGCGCTTCTTAAATTAGTTAAATTAAATAGATAATTCACACATATACCATTAAACACTTTTTTATACATATATATATATATATATATATAAATTTAATTTTTTTATTTAATGTTGTTGGTAATTCAAAAATTAATAATAAAATTAAAATTAAAATTAACAATACAACCAAGAATAATGTATTAATTTATGCAAGTGTTAGCGAGCTTAAATGGCAAATACAGAAACTAAAGCCTAAAAAACTCAGGGCTATGACCTGATTCCATGATCAATTTTTAAAGTGTTGCATCGGAAAGCATTATCTAAGCTTATCTACATTATAAATTTGGCAGTTATATAAGAACACATATCAAGATCCGTTTGCATGTATAAATAAAATGCAAAGCACTTAAAAATAAATATAAATATCTCTAATGGTTGATCAGAAAATATTCGAAGCTTAATCTTAATAGCAAGCTGCTATTTTACAATCAAGTGCTAATACAGGTTTGGATATATCGCAGAAATTGCCGAAAAACAGTAGTTTGCAGTCGCATACTTAGTGTAATACATATATAAACATAACTGAAGGCTACAATACGTTGTGTGGATCATTTAATACCTTATCACTTCCCATCCTTAAAATAAATATCCCCAAAATGTTAGCTTTATGGCTATGAAATATAAAAATTCCGGATGATGGCTTTTATTATGTTAAAATTAATTTATTACATATTATTTAGAAAATATAATAAATAAATGTTTTATCGTATTACTTAACGTTAATGGTAAGGTGTGCCTGCAAAATTTTAGTAGTACTCGGCAAAAATCAGCTGGTATGGAAGCCACGCCACTAAACGATATACTTAAGCAGGTGTCCCTTCCACTGAAAGCAGCCGGTCTGAATGTTTTGACTTGATAACAGCAATCGAACTACATTCGAATGCTTGCCGTTAGTAAATAGATAAAAAAAAACTAATTACTGATTAAAATTACACTTGTGTTATATAGACGGCTGATACTGATCAGAGTATATTATGTTAAAAAACAAAATGTTGATTTTAATAAAGATCATTACTTATATTGAGTGTGTAGTGTCATGAAACTTTTTTATTTAAAATTATGAACTTTTTAAGATATAACAAATGTTCTAAAATATTAAAAAAAAATTTTTTTTTTCAGAAATACAAAGAGATTCTGCTTGATTTGTGAGCAACCTGGCAAGTTTAAAATTAAGAGGCCAATACTTGGTGTTGTTGGTTACGACTGAATCATACTACACTTAATTTTTTTATTTGAAATAATAAAACGAGGGTGACGGAACATCTTGTGATAAAACATATAAAATTATTAGAAAAATAAATTAATAAAATGGATTCATTTGTCAATCAATGGTCAACACCTCCAAGGCCGACAGACGATGGGTTACAAATGGATCTAGTCTCTGATATGCACGATGGTGGTTTTGAGCCACAAACTAGGGCTAGATCGAACACTTGGCCTTGTCCGAGGCCAGAAAATTTTGTTGAGCCCATAGATGATTTGGACAGCACTAAGGCGAGTAATCAACAGTTGGCTGGAGGTAAGTTTGTTTTAATTATAGTTTCGCGTTACACCGTGAAGACCGTGACTAATCGGTTCGTCGCCGTTCTCAATCTTTGGGCATTTTATTGATTAATGTTTTTATCTCAATTGGTAAATTGGCCATTAAGATCTTGTGATCCATTAGATTACTTTCTACTGGAATATGTAAAATCTCATGTTTATGCCTATTTAACCGAAACGATTAAAGTTTTACAAGCCAATATAACTTGTTTTATTCATCCAACACCGGCCGATATGATTTAAAAAAAGAGTGCTCGGAAATTGGACCTATAGAATGGACCATTTTTGAGTTAGCCGTGGGCAACATTTAAAGGAAATTAAAACTGACCATACCCTCATTATCACTCATTAACTCAACAAAAAATTATAGCTGGATAATTACAACTTGTAAATAATTTTAAAGGACTACTTTTATCGCTCGTTTATAGAATACTTGGGTAATACCGGTCATTTCCACAAAAACTCAAATAAAACCAAAGTCTTTTTATACACTATCTCATAGGGGTATATTAATTTTGATACATAGTTTGTTACATAGTGAAATAATTTCTCTCGGTATACCTCAAAGTATATGGATCGACTCAGAATCGATAGCTGAGTCGATTGAGCCATGTCTGTCCGTCCGTCCGTACGTCACCAGTTTTTAGGCCTTACATTTTGATCTGGGATAATAAAATTTGGTTACACGTGTTTGTTGTTGCTCCCAGCAGAACAAGTGTAAAACAAATTTGAAATCAGCCCACTGCTACGCCCCCATTTTAGAAAAATCTAATTTTAGTCCAAACCGTTAAAAATTTTGAAAATGTGTCTGAACAACATATATAGGCAATCTTAATATCTATATTTCGCCTACACCATAGTGGGTGGCCGCGGTGTAGTGGTAATGTGTTTGTCTGCTGAGTTGAAGGTTGCGCGTTCAATCTCAGGCAAAATCCATTTAACTTTTATTTAAATGAAATAAAAAAGGTCGGTGTATTACCTTAAAGTATGCACAACACCATCTTGATTTTCTTCAAATTTAACGAACACAAGAAAACGTTATTCCCCGAAGTTAGTTCGGACAACACCCATGGAGTTAAGTCTACACTACATCCAAATTCTTTCCTATCACTTTCTTTCTTCCCCTTCTCAAAACGCTCGTACTGTGGTTACATATAAAGGGTTTTCATAACCCTTTGAGTACGTGTAAATTATAAAAAAAAATTGTTTTTCCACGCCCACTTTTTGGATAACTTTGTATAACTTAGCCATACCATATGCAGGAGAAAAACAATGTTTTTGGTCGAACCATACAAGATTTTAATAAATTCTCTAAACAATACGTTGCGACAATTTCAATCTTAATATTTCTTTGCCATAAAATCCACATTTGATGTGGATTTTTCTTTCGCTTAACACTTCCTTTCGCCTTGACACTTCCTTTAAGAGGGATATTAATCTAAAGGATGGGATGGGATGGGATAGGGTATAAAACGATCCAGACATTTTTATTGAATTCAAATGTTTTGTATTATCATAAACATACAAAAAACGCAAAAACGACAAGGCCTAAAATGATTGGGATTAGCCGCATTTTCTTCGGTTAACTCCGGTCAACAATTCTGGTAATGGTGTTCATTCATTTTATTACCTGTACCATATCTCGTTGTTGCGTCCGAATTCCCCATAAATAAAGCATTTGTTGATACCGTCTCATAAACAGTCTTAATCAGAGTTATCATAAACAATCATTCCAGCGCTAGCTTGAGACTCGGATGTTGAGTCCCAATCGCTTTTCTTTTGTTGTCCGGCACTGGCAATAACATGATTTTTCTTCTTTTTTTTGTAAGCTGCTCTTTTAAGTTCCTTTTCTTGCAAATTTTGTGTCATAGTTGTCGATATTATCAGAGTAGCGTGTTGTTTATCCCTACATTTTCTAGTCCGATTTTTGTTGGCACTTTTTTTCTTATATATTATGGTTTCGTTCAAGGCAGCAAATAAAATCGATTGGGCTGAAATGGGTAAGTTTTCCGAGGCTTTGCTAAACAGGGACTGGAGTTTGTTCTCTAACTGGTTCGATGAATTCAATAACTTCTTCAGATGGAAAGAAATCTTGGTCAGAAAGAACGATTTCAGTTGCTCTTCGGAAGAGGGAAGCGAAATTTTGTGGTGTTATTTTTCGTCCAGAAAAGACTTCATGTGCAAATCGTATTCGTTTCTAATGGACCATGAAAAGCCACGTCCAGTCCACATCCTATGGGAGCTATTCGGTGGAATCGAGATCATTATCATATTGATCCTGCGACAGTAGTCGTACGCTTGAAGCGTTATGTGACTAGAATGGTTGTCCAGGGTTAGGAGAACTTTTTCTTCGTTCGTTTGTTAAGCATGCTTACCGAAGGGCTCTTGACAATTTGCAAAAAGACCTTCTGCTATCCACCCATTTCTTGAACATTTGTAAAGTGCTCCAAGTGGCCCATTATTTTCAAGGCTAGGAGAGTGCCTTGCGCGAGGAAAAATGAATATTGGTAGAATAAAACCATCGGCAGCGCTCATACCACATAATGCCGTAGTAATGCGCTCTCTCTTCAGCTGGTTACAGATCCAACTCTTTTTTGACCAGTTTCATTTTCAATTCCAAAGGTCATAACTAAACTAGCTGCCTGGTATGAAAACAATCTTCGAGCGCACTTAGGTATACAAAGAGTTGGTGAGACAATGTCCCCATTCTGGACATACAAGGGTGACCGGAATTACCGACTGACCGGCGTTATCAAGTTTAACCCTTCTATACGCACCAGTGTTTGTGTTGGAATTTCATTAATAAATGCTCTTATTAGATTTTCTTTAAAAAAAGGAATAGTTTAATTCGTAACCTTTAGGAAATTCGACTTTCGCGATATTAAAAGAAAGACACATAATGGAAACAGATGTATGATGGGGATTTTTTTATGAAAAATTTAATTTTAATTATAATTATTTACTGTGAGGAATTTTACTATTATTTTGATGGTGAAATGTAAAACTCGGTCATCACTCAATAGATCTACAGGCGCCAAATGTTATTACATATAGGCATACTTAAAGTCGATGAGTCTCGACTTGAAATTTATTGGTCATTTCAATAATGCCTCAGTGTAAAGATTTGGCTTGATGGTCAAGAAGCCATATATATATATATATATATAAATATTATATATGTATATATATAGACAATACATAACATATCAACATGCATCATCATTTAGAAGGAAATCTATTTTAAAATAAAATTAAAAAAAATCATCTATTCAATTTCTATTGTGTTTGATTTTGCTTAGATTCTCAACAACCTATATCTCAAAATGTCGGAACATCAAAAAAGAACTCATCCAGACGAAATGCTTGGGGTAACTTATCATATGCAGATTTAATAACTCATGCAATTGGATCAGCAACGGATAAAAGACTAACATTAAGTCAGATATACGAATGGATGGTCCAAAATGTGCCATATTTCAAAGATAAAGGAGATTCAAACAGCAGTGCTGGATGGAAGGTAAGCTTCAACCATTTTTGCTTTTTTTTGTAACCAATTTTTTAATAGGTCAATACTTTTGAATCGGTATTCTTAAATCTTTTATTTTATTGCTTACAAACGGCGTTTTTTGTTTATGGGATTTAGAACTCGAAATTCTGTAGATCCTTCTGTATTCGAATATAAATTTACGTTTCATGTATATTTAACATGTCTGTAGCGTAAAAAAATCATGTTGGGAGATCTTAACTATAAGGTAGAAAGAGCAGACATGTTTAGCAGTATTGCCTGTAAAAAATAGCGTACACGACAACACGTCTGGTAACGGTTTTAGGCTAATTGACCTCGCTACGGAACGAAATATCACCATAGCCATCACACGGTTTCCTCGATTCGATATCATCATCGCGTGCAACCTTGACTTCTCGATTCACTCCATACCACCACCATCGATTGTCGAGGATGGTACCGATGCCAACAAGTCATTAGATCAGCCGCAACTGATGTGCTAGGTTTCTCGCGCCCGCCAGAAAGAAACCGCTGGTTTGATGAGGAATGTCGACAGATGCTCGCTGCCAAAAACGAGGCCTACAAGGCTAACATGCAGGTGAATATGAGACCTCTATAAGAAGAAGGAAAAAAACCGGCTTTTCACAAAGAAGAAAAAAGGACGAAAAGCGCACAATCGAGGATATAGAGGGGTGCCACTCCAGAAACTGTTTTCGCAAGCTTTACCAAAGTGTAAAATGTCAAAGCCAAGAATACAAGGCTCGAACAGAATCCTGTCGAGATGTACAAGGAAATATGGTAGATGAGACACAGCCGATGCTGAGGACATCGACAAAACTAATTCTGCAGTTACACAATATTCCGCTGTCAGGCAGAACGAACTTTTCAATACCTGACGAAATTTCCCTTTCGTATTTACTGCCCGAGTCTGAAATGGCTACAGATTTCTACACTCTTTGGTAACATTCACCAACTCATAAGCCAAATATGGTCTACGAAAGAGAAGACCCTCTAAACTGCGCCAACTACAGAGGCATAAGTCTCCTCAACATCGCCTACAAAATTCTATCTGCCGTAATATGTTAACGCCTGAAACCGTGTACCAACAACCTGATCGGCCCATATCAGTGTGGTTTTAGGCCAGGAAAGTCCACAACCAATCAAATATTCACACATCGGCAGATCCTAGAAAAATCCCAAGAATTCCAAATCGATACCCCCCACCTATTTATCGATTTTAAAGCCGCATACGACAGCATCTTTAGAGACGAACTATACTGAGTCATGTCAAGTTTTTTTTAGAGGATTGTGCAAAATTCCCGAGCCAACACCAGAGGCACAATTTTCCAAAAATCTGTGCAACTATTAGCAAACGAAGACGATTTTGACATCATTGGTAGCACTCAACGTGATGCACGTTTGCTAGTATAGAGAAATTTGTTTAGCAGTAAATGAGGGTATGACTAAGTATGTGCTGTCAACACGAAAGGACATACACAACATCGACGATTGGACAGAACGTCACCTTTGACAGATATATCTTTGATATAGTACTGGACTTTGTCTACTGGCTCTGTCAACTCTGTCAACAACATCTCATCAAAAATTAAACGAATAAAGCCATATATTCATTAGAATATACTAACTAAGATTAGTATATTCTAATGCGTAGTTGATAACCACATATAGACGCAAGAGATCCCTTTTATTGAGTCAATTAGATAAAACAACTGTTGTTTGTTTTAAAGCCACCATTATAAAATTGGTTCGAATTGCTTCCGCATGATCGCTGCTATGACGATCCGTCCGAAAAAAATGGTCTGAAAATTGATCTAAAATTTAACTTTGTCATCACAGTTCTATAATCTTGCAAGATAGGAGATATATATATATATGCTTTCACTGTCTCATATCTTGCAAAATTATAGAACTGTGATGACAAAGTTAAATTATATATATATATATATATATATAGATATATATATATATATATATAGGGAAACTTAGAGGGTCTAAAAGTAACTTAGAGGTTGAGAACTAAGAGGGCTTGTAGCCTACTTGTAGTTTGACCACCTAAAGTAGAATGGGTGATTTTGTTCCCCAGGGGCGACATTAGTAAATATCGGTACCGATTTCTATTGACTTCAGAGATAACATCTAATAGATCTCCGATATTTTGACTATTAACACAAGCCGTTAATTGAGCACTCTTTTACTGTAAGTTTGGCCATATTCTACTAATTTTCTGGTAAAGTGTTCCTCTGTTGATATATTATTATCTGTGTGTTAATTTAAGTTTCCAAGTGCGAGAGATTGACAGTCAGTACATTGCTTTCGAATTTACAATCTTTAAAATGTATTCAAAGTATCAACCTTGATCACTGTGGTCTTTTCAGACAAGTACAAACTGTCCTAGAAATTACGGGTGTCCTTATTTTCTTTAGAACTTCTCAAAAAATTACAGACCTTCGGTATGCTTACAACTAATTTAACGCAAAATGTAAATGTGTTGTAAGTTCGTGTCCCATTTCAATAGAAAACATATGAAAGTTGTCCAGATCACTTGTATTGTTTGCTGTTAACTTACTGCTAATTCCCACTTTTATGTTAAATTAATGTAACGTCCAAATCAAAAAGTAAACACATTAACAAATACTTTGTATATCAAAATGTCTGTCACTTACGTTTGCTGAGAAATGCGGTTTCATCTCTTGGTGTCGTAAAATGTCCTTATTATAAGACTGGATGCCACATTATATTATAATATGGCAATGCATCCCGCATATCCATGGGTAAACATTTAAAACCAGTTCACACTATCTCAATTCTATCACCTAATCTCTAACTCTCGATATTATGTGGGTAATGTACCTGTTCGAGTCGCGTGTCCGCATTGGCCATGATGCGGCAACCGGCGTGCGTTGTGTGGCGAGGCGATGGTTGCGGGCAAAAGCCACAACAAAGAATTATTGTCGACATAGTTTTCCGTTTATTTGTTTATATTTCGCAGTCAAGTTCATGGTCGGTTATTTATTTGTTTTCATTTCTTTTGCAGTATTGTTGTTGTTATTGTATTTTTTATGCTCTTTATGCCCATGGCATGGCATAGAGATAGAATGTTATCGAGTGTTTGGGTGTTTGTATCTGCGCGCGCAATTTGATGTTTGTAACGCTTTACTGCCACTGTCACGGTTGATATATGGAAACAACAATATCAATTATCAAATTTTGACTATCGTCTGTCATTCGTTAAATACAATATAGTCAGCGGGGTATCAAGAAAGGCCTTACATTACAATGGTCCATAAAATAATCTTAAGTTGAGCAGTTGTGTAATGCCGACAAATGAATCAGCGATTTTTTGTTCTTTCTATTAATTTTTCTTAAACACACACACGTTTGGTATTATTCAATAGGTGTATATTCAGTAGTATATACATTTATAAATATAGTTTAATCTTTCATTGAAAGCAGGAGTAATGATGCAGATATCGACTAGAACAATAATGAATCGTTTAAGGTATTACCTTAGATCTACGAATACTTAAGTACCAGTTCCCAAGTTGTGGCGGGTTTTGATTTTAGTGATATGTGCTCTCACATACCACTGTGTCAATGACGCACAACATTGATACTACGCATCTGTACGGAGAATGAAAGTAGTGGGATACTATTTCAATATTTGTAATCTATGTGCTTTAGGAATTTGGAGCACGTTTTACGATTGCTACTGAACGCACGATTTATTTGTGGGTGTGTATGGGGGTTGAGATGACAGTTTTGTTGTTGTCTTGTCATAATTTAAGTATATGATTTATGCAATCTATATTGAACGTAGATACGCTGATTGATTGCATTCGATTGACATATTCTTATCTACATGTGAACATTGAAAATTGCTTAGTAATAATTATATGTAATGCATTTACAGTGGAGTTTATTGGTTTACTTACACGCAGTCAAATTTAATATATTGACTCTTTTTCCTACTTTGAAGGAGAAAAGATATTTATTGAAAAGATACAGTAGAACTTTAGTTTTACTTCCCTTTTCCTATATAATAAAAAAACGTTTGCATTTTCTATTTTAATTTGATTAGATGCATCTACAAAAAAAAAATACATAGGTAGATACACCAATGAATTACTTTTTTCTCTTTTTGTTTCTGTAACCCAATTTTGAGTAATTTTAACAGTATGTATCTACTGCCTCCACCATCGGATGATTTAAACTTTTAAGTAAATCGCGGCTTATGCATTAATATGTGGAGTTAACTATCGATTGTCTGCATACAACTCTCTTATACAAGATGCGGCAACAAAGCTTCTTTTTACTTACTCCTAATAGAACAACTAAAGGTTTCTTGAAAAAATCCGACTCGAGATTTGAATCAAACATAAGTAAAATAAGGGTGTCTATCCGTCTGTTATTAGCATTATGAGACCAGAGATACCACCATATAACGGTTTTAGTAAAACTGACATTACTCAAAATCAACTCTAACTGTTTTGAACAAACTTAACCAGACTATTAACATTAACGATTAGTTATTTTCTGTCTCAATTTTGTCCAACGCCTTACCGATTTGAACAAATTCGGTATTTAGATTTCTCATAATCTTAATTGCACATAATTTCTGAATTTTCAATATTGTCGTCCTTGATATTAAAATAAAACCCATAAAGGTATAGGTAGGCATATTAAAAATACATTAGAAGTTTTTATCAACGTAATTTAAAGATGAACGGGCAAGGAACAAATACCTATCTCAGAAGTGAACCAACAACTCGTTTTAAAATGAGCGGTTTTTATGATGATCTATAGATGTAATGTATACAACTATATTGTCTTAATGTTGTCTTCAGAAACTTTATCATATGTAGTTTTTGTATTACTACAAATATCAATTCCATGTTTGATGTATGGAAACCTATTTTTCCTATTAATAAAAACATGACTGTCATTCTCCTACACAAAAAAAAAATTAAAAGATCTGTAGTTTTAATTTGCAATGAAAATTATGAAATCGGATTTTCTCTACTTAAACCATGGCTGTTTTTCCCTACAGAAAACCATTTTAAAAATCTGTGCATACAAGGTGTCCACCGGGAAGGTATACTACTTTGCTTGTTTATAATTTTTGATTAAATGAAAGAGAATGGATCTTTAATTGATAAATGTTTTATTTAATTTCGGAATACAATACTTGATTGGTTGGGTGTTGTAGAACGAGGGAAGACTCTGCATGGCTTTAACTTGGCAATGCCCAATGTTGTAACTCTGACTACACATCAAGTGCTTATTTTTTACCTCCAAGTGGTAACCATCGGGTAAAGGTCTCATCCAACCGGATTTGACTTGCTAAACGATAAGCGCGAGTGTTGATAACACGACGAAAAACAGCAACACTATAAACAGCCAGGTCAGAATGGCACGGTTGGGGGTTGTGCTTTGGGTTAACTACCCAACCATGGAAAAATCGAACGGTTACGAAGCAACCAATAGCCTCGGAAAAGACTGATTTTATTGTTGACTACACGGCCAAACGAAAAAAGGACAACGCCGATCGTATCTGCACCCGGAATGTGAGGACATCAAACAGGAGAGGTGCAAGCGAACAACTAGCGGAAGCCCTAAACTGCTACAAAGCGGACATTACTGCCATCCAGGAAATACGATGGGATGGGCCGGGCAAAAAGAGGATAAAAAACTGTGACATCTACTACGGACCGTGTTATAGTGCCAGACTTAGGCAGGAAGTCTTATGTTTCCAAGACATTAGCGAACGCATTGAAACGATCTGCATCAAGGCCAAATTCGCCAACATTAGCCCTATATGCGCTCACGCCCAAACGGAGGAAAAGATGTTATAGCTAAGGACTGTTTCCATGAGCTCCTTGACAAAACCTATGAGCAACTACCGAAGTACGATGTTAAAATCGTGCTGGGATATTTTAACGCAAAGATAGGAAGAGAAGACATCTTTAGCAGTATTGTCGGAAAACAGCCTACACGACAACAAGTCTGGTAACGGACTTAGGCTAGTTGACTTCGCTACGAAACGGAATGCCAATATAGCCAGCCCACGTTTTCCTCACCTCGATATCCATAAGGGGACATGGCGGTCTTCAGATCAACAAACGGTATATCAAATTGATCACATTGTGATAGACAAGAGGCACGCCTCCAGTATTTTGGATGAACATTCCGAGGAGCTAACATCGACTCGGACCACTACCTTGTTGCAGCCAGGATTAGAATGCGGATATCCACCACGCCACAGCAATCCAGAAATACTGTAGAAAATTTTAATGTCGAAACACCGCAATCGCAAGAGACCGCCAAGACCTTCGCGCAATGCGTATCCTTAAACCACTCGATTAACACCATACCACCAGCATCGAATGTCGAAGAACTATGGCAACGATGCCAACAAGCCATTAGATCAGCCGCAACTGATGTGCTAGGTTTGTCGCGCCCACCAGCAAGAAACCCCTGGTTTGATGAGGAATGCCGACAGATGCTCGCAGCCAAGAACGAGGCCTATAAGGCTAAGCTGCAGGTGAAGACGAGAGCTGCCGTTGAGCTTTATAGAAAGAAGAGAAAGGAGCAAGAAAAGCGCGCGATCGACGATATAGAGAGGTGCCACTCAAGTTTTCGCAAGTTTTTCCAAAGTGTAAAACGTCAAAGCCAAGGATACAAGGATCGAACAGAATCCTGTCGAGATGAACAAGGAAATATCGTAGTTGAGACGCAGTCGATGCTGAGGATATGGAAGAACCACTTCTGCAGACTGTTAAACGGCGATGACGAACAATATTCCGCTGTCATGCAGAACGAACTATTCAATATTGGCAACGACAGCGAAAGCTGCTTACCACCCGACCTGAGTGAAGTGAGGATAGCAATATTTAATCTGGAGCTTAATAAGGCTGCCTGAAATGACGGCCTTTCCGCCGAGCTTTATAAAGCCGGCGGCGATGACTTGTTAAGTAACATCCACCAACTCATAAGCCGAATCCGGTCGGAAGAAAGTATGCCTGAAGAATGGAACCTCAGCATCGTTTGCCCGATCCACAAAAAAGGAGACCCTCTAAACTGCGCCAACTACAAAGGCATAAGTCTCCTTAACATCGCATACAAAATTCTATCTGCAGTTATATGTGAACGCCTGAAACCGTGTACCAACAACCTGATCAGCCCTTATTAGTGTGGTTTTAGGCCAGGAAAGTCCACAACCGATCAAATCTTCACACTTCGGCAGATCCTGGAAAAAACCCAAGAAGTCCAAATCGATACCCACCACCTATTCACCGATTTCAAAGACGCTTACGACAGCCTTTATAGAGACGAAATATACAGAGCCATGTCTAGTTTTGGTATACCGCCCAAACTCGTCCGTTTGTGTAGGATGACGATGGAGAATTCTCGCTGCTCCATGAGGGTCGGAAACGACCTCACTGACACATTCGATACCAAAAAAGGATTTAGGCAAGGCGATGCGCTGTCATGTGACTTCTTCAATCTGATTCGTGAGAGGATTGTGCAAAACTCACGAGCCAACACCAGAGGCACAATTATCCAAGAATCGGTACAACTACTAGCATACGCCGACGATATTGACATCATTGGTAGGACCCAACATGTCATAGCCACGTTTGCTAATATAGAGAAGGAAGTGGCAAAAATGGGTTTAGCAGTAAATGAGGGCAAGACGTCTATATGCTGTCAACACGAAAGGACACACAACATCGACGAATCGGACAAACCGTTACCATTGACATATATAATTTGAGGTAGTACGGGACTTTATCTATCTCGGCTCCGCTATTAACTCTGACAAGAACATCTCGTTAGAAATTGAACAAAGAATTACTCTTGCCAACCGCTGTTTCTTCGGGGTAAGAAGGCAATTCAGTAGTAAAGCCCTCACTCGAACTACTAAGGAGATCATCCCTGTCCTGCTCTACGTCGCTGAAGCATGGACCGTCTCAAAAGTGGATGAAAAAATCCTTGGTCGATTTGAGAGGAAAAATCTTCGGTCCCGTTTGTGTTGGCGGGCTATGGAGACGAAGATTCAGCCAAGAACTATACGAGCTGCACAGCGACATGCCCCTGGTCAAAAAACTCCGCACTGGACGGGTAAGATGTCTAGGACATGTAGAACGAATGGACACCAAAACTCCGGCTCGCAGAGCCTTCGATTCCCAGCCAGACGTCGGACGCAGCAGAAGAAGACCTCGCCTTAAATGGCGCGCACAAGTAGAAACCGACCTCAAGCAACTTGGAGTGCGCAACTGGAGGCAGTTAGCTAAGGACCGGGCTAATTGGAGAGGCATGTTGGTTGAGGTCCAGGTTCATTCCGGACTCACGAATATTTTGTTTGAGTTGCTCAAGCGTTTCTGGTTTGTTTGCATAAACCTTGCTTTTCAGATATCCCCACAAAATGAAGTCCGGAGCAATCAAATCAGGCGACCGTGGAGGCCAATCAACATCGCCATTTCTTAAAATAACTTGTTGCGGATAGAAGTCTCGCAGTAATTGCATTGAAATCCTTGCTGTATGCGATGTGGCACCGTCTTGTTGATACCACATGTTAATCAAACCCAAGGCATGCAGTTGTGGCGTTAAAAAGTTTTCAATCATATCACGATGTCGCTCCCCATTCACAGGTACTGTTACGCCGTTTTCATTTTCAAAAAAGTAAGGTCCAATGATTCCTCCTGACCAAATTGCACACCAGACTGCAACTATTTATTAATGGGTGCAAATGTGACTGATGAATAATTTGAGGGTTTTCCATCGCCCAGAACCGACTATTCTGTTTATTCACTAATCCATTCAAATGAAAATGTGCCTCGCCATTCATTATGATTTTTTCATGAAAATCGGGGTTGTCATGGGCTAGCTGTAACATCCCATTGGCATATGTACGGCGGCGTAAAAGGTCTAGTGGAAGAAGCTCTTGTGTCAACTGAATCTTAAATGAAAACAAATGCAAATCCTTGTGCAAAATTGTGGCCAAAGTAGTTCTTTGAAGACCAAGCTCCTGAGCACGGCATTGAATTGAGGTTGATGGATTGTTTTGAACACTTCCTGGAGCAGCAGTAAAGTTTTCAGCCGATTTTCGACAGATTTTCGTAACTTAATAATGGAAACGCTTTGCGGCTGTGTATAGGCGTTATTGGTTAACTAAATACGACGTAAAATTGAATGCCTAAAAAGTCAGTGACATCCAGACAGACGGACACATTCCCATTTTTAATCGACAAGCGTCTATATTAATTAATAAGACTTATAATAATTATATTGCATTATATATATTTTTTTGTATTCTGCACATATATCGCTCTAGACAAGAAAGGATTCCAATTTTCGAAGTTTTTGATTATTATTGCCCTATCCATGGTATTCCAGATGACAATATGTGGTGAGGCCCTCTACCATATTTCCACAAGTTCAACGACCACCAATACGGAAATAGCATTGTGTTCATTATCCTCGGCCAAATGAACATGGAATGCATATAACTTTTCACGTTCTGCAATAAATACAAGTGCATCTAATTGCAAGAATATTGTCCATAACCCTTCGTACTTTACAGATAAATACAACACAAAGCTGAAAAAAAGTCATCATATGTCTCTCTTGCTAATTTGTTAAATATTCCACTTCTTAAGCGCTGTTCGAGCGTCTATTTACGACAGGAAACTCCTTGTAATTCTAAAAATATCTATATACCTTACGTATAAGCGAGCGGTATTTGTAAAATCGAAAGAAAGAAAGTCTATCTGTGGCTATGGGCAGTACACAGTCGCATGCATACAATGTAGAAAAAAACTATAAGTGCCTCGTAATTTAAGGCACGATATGAATGAATAAAACTTGCTGAAGGAAAAATTCAAATAACGTTATTGTCTCCTTGCCACTAGAGAATGACCATAAAAATGTACTTCTATTAGTAACGCCAGCGTTAAATACTTGAGTGGCTTTAACTAACAGTATGACTTTCTCGAAACATTGAAAATATGTCTATATTTAAATAAATTTTAAGACACAAATGAGTGATGAATTTCCTGAATCTATTTGACTGATAGCTCCGTGGGAGCAAACATCAACAACAATTGTTGGGTACAGTAGAATTATTTTAATTTTCTAAGTAAAAATAGCATATAGGTCAGAACGTTTGACCTATAGTGCTGTAAATACGTTCAATCGAATGAATACAATATATAGGTATGCTGCGGTGGGTGTGACAGTGCGCAGATAAATTTGTTTTTAAGTTTGCTTTCATACGAAAACAAAACAAAATAGCATTTATTTATTGTCTTGAATTTGGACACTTTGTGATTAGAATAAGCACTATAATTATAACGGTTGCTGGTTTTTTTTTCATTATTTCGCATCAGCATATCGAGGTATAAGTTCAGAAGAATTTTTTCTTCGGCTAATTAGAAAAAAAAATCAACGCGTAGCTGTCAGAAATTCTTGACTAACACATTACGCCACTGGGCTATCATATGCTATTGATTTCGTCAGAATATCTTTTGTAAAAGTAATCGGAACGGATACCTCGGTAGGGCTTATTATTAGAAGTTGAATATTTCAGATAGGTTTATCGATCACATTCTTTAAGACACATGTTCTCTTAAATTCTCAATTAAGTAAGGTAAGCAAATTTTCTTACAATTGGGAAGTGGCGCATTAAGCCGTCGTTGGAAGAGTCCCACTCTAGGCCAATATTAAACAATATGCATATTAATTTTTAATATCGAATACTTCATGGAGGTCACTTTCGAAAAAGAGGGAGAATACATTTTATTTAGCTTTGACTTCGTTTATTTTTTCTATAGATCTGTCCAAAGTTGGAAGATTTGTTAGTTGTAAACTTTCCCAGCCCACACCACACACCAAATTACGGAAGAGAGGATCACGTGTAGGCGGTTTTGAAGAAACTTACATCTCATAGGGTCTTCTTTTAGATATCAATTTGATACTAATCAATATGATAAGTATCAATTTAATAGTATCAAATTATCTCATTGACAGAGAAGGCCCAGTTTCTAGAATTTGGAATCGAAGACATTGGGTCTTGTGAATAAAAAAAAGCAAACGCTAAAACTTGGATATTTAAGCTAAAGCTGGGGTTTGTGTGAATAAAATTTAGCTTAAGCTAGAAAAAAATTGTCAAGTCTTTGCTTTTGTAAAAAGCGAAAGCTAATTTCGTATAGCTTTAGCTTGTTTTTCCAGCTTAGGCTTCAAATTGTGTGATTAAAAAAAGCTTAAGCTGGAATATTAAAGTAAAAGCTTCACAAATATCAAGATTCTTTCACACCTGTCTAGAAGACTATAACTAGTTCTTTTTTTAAGAATTCTCTTCAGTTATAGTGCGAAGATGGCCGAGTTTATACGCATGAGGCAACAAAAAGTTTATAGAAAACGGTCAGAAGTTCGGGAAAGTGAATTTCATCCATTTTTTCGGTTTTCAAAAGAAAATGTGCAGTGGCTTTCTGATTACTTCTTAGGGGACTCACCGGAGCGTAGAGGAGGTGCCCTTTCCTCTGAGCAAAGAATACAGATTTTTTCAGATATCTGAGTGAACCTGGCTTTCAGATTGAGGTAGGACATGATGTTGGAGTTGAACGAACTACAGTCTGCTAAACTATCAAGCAAGTTTCAAACAAATTTATGGAAAAGGCTCACATTCAGATTCGATTTCCGTCAAGTCGTAGGGAAATCGAAACAGAAAAAGCAAAATGGGGGGGAAAATATACGTTTCCTGGAGCTTTTGGTGCCATCGACTGCACTCACATTGCTATCTCCAAACCCCCAAGATTTCCGGATGAATACATTAATCGGAAAGTATTCCACAGTCTTAATGTGCAGGCGACATGTAATGCATCTGAAGAATTCACAAGTGTCGACGCACAGTGGCCAGGATCAGTTCACGACTCACGTATCTTGAAAAGGTCGTTAATTTATTCGTCAATGAATGCGAATTTGCAGGAAAATGATATTATTCTTGGAGATTTTGGATACGGAATAACACATTTCCTTCAAACGCCTTACAAAAATCCTGAAACTGACGCAGAAAAAAAAATTCAATGAAATAATCTGCCGCGAGCGTCTTATTGAGAGGTGCTTTGGTCAAGTAGAGCAGAGATTTTCGTGTCTCCAATACAAAATTAATGTTGCAACAAGTATGGTTCCCACTCTTGTAGTTTGTTGCTTTGGCAAAATATTTGAACGACCAATTACCTGACGATCTTCCAGATCCTTTATTACATAAAGTCCAGTGCAGACAGCAATAAGAACAACCCTTATATGACGAAGATGGTAACAACATTAATGAATTAAACATTCGTAGACGAGGGCAACAACGCAGAAATGAAATTGTAGCTTTAGCAATATTTCAAAATTAAATAAAATCAATTTTCTTTATAGAGATATTTTTAAATAAATAGCAATTCAAATAAATTCAAACCTTTATTTCATTTAAAACAAAGCAAAGTACAAAATTAAATAAAATGAAACATAAATACAAATGAACAAAATGGGATTTTTTTTAACGTTATTTATTCACAATTTCTTTAATATTAATTAATAGCCTAAATAAACTTAAAGACTAGACATTTTTAAATTTTGCCAAAGTAAAAGACCATTATGGTTCGCATTACATGATATATAATTTGTTTGTTTAATTCAATTTTTATATTTTTTGTGAATTTTTGTATTATTGTTATGTACTATATATTTTTTTTTTTTTGAAAATAGGAAAATGTGAATCAAAACCTATTAGAAGACAGTCGCAACTTTTTTTTTTATATAAAACTAAAACCTACAAGACTAACTTAACCTATCTAAACCTATCTAAATCTATCTATCTAAATCTATCTAGGCCCTGTCATGTGATCTCTATTCCATCGACTAACAAGTCATCGTTAGATCAAAGATCACATGTCAGGGCCTAGTTTTACTTAACCTAAGTATCGGCTTCAGCCCAGTCTAGCCACCAGTATCGGTCTCTATTTAACCTGTTAGTGTTACTTTTGTCGCTTTCAGGTATGCTAATGCAGTATCTAATTTGATCAGTATTCCCGTCCCCCGACTCAAAAGGCTCATAAAGGATCCTTTTATCTGTTGCTCTCCTTGCAGCATGGTATATTATTGGAACGTTCGTTGAATCCGATAGGTAGCCATATGCATCCAGAAACAGAAATGTTTCTGGCGGAATGTATCCACTTTCCAAGGCATTTCTGAAATACCCAGGATTCGGATAGAATAATCCACACATTAATTCGTTTTCGCTAACACTTGCCGAACGAACAAAGTGATTCCTTACAAGATCTAGAATGACATTGTCAATTCTGGACACACCGGAAGCATCCAGAAGTCTTTTGTTTGAGACATAATGCCTATAATCGGAATGTGCACTCCTATACATCTGTGTGCAGGCTCTAAGACATTTGCGCTCGAACACTCGTAGTATTTCCATATACGATGGGCTAATGTTCCACCACACTGGACTCGCATAGGTCAGAATTGGACGAACGAATGCTTGGTAACAAATTATCTTCACATCGGATCTAAGATAGTTGGAATAAAACAGGCTTTTTAGCGACATGAATGCCGCTCTTGCCTTGTCTAATTGAATATTTATGTGCTCATTGTAGTACAGAAACTTGTCCAAATGAACACCTAAATATTTTACCACGGTCCTCGACTCGATCCGAAGACCATTTGAACTCGTTATTTTGAGATTTCTCCAGTTGCTTCTTAAATCTGAATTACCTCGTCTTATTGGGGTGCGGAACAATATGGTTTCACATTTCGTATAGTTTATTTTAAGCTTCCATTCGGAGCAGAAAGCTTGAAACCTATCAAACTTGCTTTGAAGTTGGATTTGAATGTCTTCAATTTTTGAGCCGCTTCCATACAGTGTAGCGTCGTCGGCAAATGCCAATGAATTATCGAGTTCCCTAAGTATATCAGAAATGTAGATATTGAAGAGCTGTGGAGCAGTTACTGTGCCTTGAAGTAGACCATTATGGACATTAAAAACTTCAGCTGTCGTGTACTCTCTATCTGTTACAACAAATTTCTTTCCGTATAGCATGGATGCTATCATCTTTGTAAGATTAGATGGAAATTCATATCGAATAAGTTTGTAAATTAACCCGTCAATCCAAACCGTGTCAAAGGCTTTTTCGATATCCACTAGGCAGGCAGCTGTACATCTTTTGGCGTTGAGATTCCAATTAACATCCGAAATCAATTTTGTAATAGCATGCACTGCCGAGTGATTTCTTTTGAACCCAAATTGATTCCGCGGTATAAAACAAAATGGGATAAATCAATTATAAACTGGTGTAACTCATTCGGATGAGTTCTCCAATCGACATCTCACCATCACTCTTCTGTGTTGAACTAGGCAATTTAGGATTATTGTTTATCAATGCAGCTTCTTCTCTCTTGATTTGAAGCTGAATCAGCTTCAATTGCTGCAATATAACGTACCGCAGAAGCTCAGATGTTCTGTTCTGTTTCTTCAGTTTCTCCAGGTAAGACTTTATTTGCCCTTTTGGGAGGTTGTGGAGGCGGCAATGGCTCCTGCTGTGTTGCAAGATCAATTGGTGAATTTTGAACCCGTGTATCTTGGGATGAACATCCAACAGCTGCAGCTCCTTAAAAAAATTATCAAAAGTAAAAGCCAATTTTATTTGATCAGAAAATAATACAAATGTGAGAAATACTAGCTACAGTACTCAGACTCACCTGCAACTTTTGAGTGTACTGGGTTTTCTGTAGGGTCCATCAACTCCAAAATTTCTCTTTCCCAGTCTTTTAAACTAATTTTTTTGTTTCCAGTAATTTTTTTATCCGATTTTGTTTTGACCTCATTTTTTATATATAATTTTTTTTTTCAGCTGTTTTGCAGTCATAACTTTTCCAAAAGTTTTTGTATAGAGATCAGCTGCCTCGGTCGCTGCTTTTTCTTTTTCACTCTTTATTTTTGGCAATTGGGATTTGTTAAACAGAATTTAAAAATTTTTAACAATCGACATTAAAATAATCTGTGAGCGGGCTTTGGCTCCAATGTGCTGATTATTAACCTCTTCATCCGACATCATTTAGCTTTAAAAATACTTTTAAACATTAATAACAAGTGCGAATTCTTAAGACCTATAACTAAACCGCTACATTGCTACAAATATAATCGAGTTTTTTTTCCAGGAATACCATACATTAACCATTATGCCGCACTTAAGCATGGAAGCATGTGCCTTTAAAACGAATGGTATACATGTGGAATCTGAACGACTGATTGAACTAAGCTTTTAATTAAACTACTTGGGTGATCTGTAAAATAACGATGATAGGGGGATTTCCACTGGCTGTCTCAAAATCGTCTGAAAATTGCACCACTATATAACACTATAACTATTCCGCTGAAAATGCTGCTTAAATAGTGCAAAACGCTTAGTAAATACAAATTTCTGTTGTTTGCTTTTTAAATGGAACCTACCAATTCTTAACACTTTACTTTGTACCTTATCTAGGCAATAAAAACCTGCTTAAACACGCCACTGGTGTGTTGTTGCAATGAATTCACCACTTACAACTAAAAAAATATTTTTCCCACTAGAACGTGTTATTAAAATCTGAAGCGCATTTTCATTATTAAGTGAAACATATATCTATCAGTTTTACAGCGAAGCGATCTGGCTAATACGCAATAGCAATTGCAGACTCGTGCACTCGCGTAATGCAAGCAAATGCATGCAGCTATCCATATTTATACATATTTGCATTGACTAAGAAGAAGTAATACGAAGCATTCTAGCAGCTGCATTTGACCTTAATTTAGCAGCGGCTTTTAAAAAATATTTAAATTCTCGTTAGAATGCAATGTGAGGGAAAAAGGCATGTTGGCCGTGTCAGGGGTTCGTTTCAAAGAAACGCGCTGCGTATTTAAATAATAATGCCTAACGCTGGCACTCATGATGCCCGATTTACTATCTGGCTAACCTTGTGATAATTACACACGGAAGCAGACGGCCGATATAGAGGGACACGATTTGTATTTTACATGTTTGCTCTATCGGATACACTACTACTAGTAGCAGATTTTTTTTCGCTCGCACACACGCCCTCTGTAGATACATTTCGTGTGGATGTGGTCGTATGCTATTTTTGAACTATCGGTAGTGAAAGCGTACTAAACATTATAATTTACTGATGGGCGTGTAAAATTGGATACGCTTTAGCATTCTCTTTGGCTGAGTAATTAAGGTGATCAAAAGTTCGCAAATGATTAAAGATTTACGAAAAAAAACAATTTAACTATATCTACAGCAGACTTGAATTTGATATGAAATTATCAGAAATAGCGGTTATTCATTTTGCCGATCATTGAAGGAAATACTTGTATGTATGTATTTATGAATTTATTCTTTCGTTATGGAAACTCATTATTTTTAATGAATGCTTATTCAGTGTCAGTGATTATTATAATTTTAATAGGTATATTATGTATTATTTATAGTTTAATATTTGCGCAATGGTATATATATTTCTTGTTATTTCGGAATACTCGAATACTTGAAATAATACCTAGCTATGAAACTTGTTTCTGTTATTAAATTTAATTTTTTTAGATCGTTCTTCGATATACGAATTTGGTTATGTCTCGAATACTGTGAGACTTCAGTATTTACAATGTTCCCTTAGTTGGTATTATCTGATGTCATTGTGCAATCGAAATGCAGTACGTACCTTTTATACAAGGTGGCGCAAAAATAACCTTCCGATGTTTTTTGGCTGTAATTTAAAAAAAAATGAAAAACTTTGATTCTTCTTGTGGATTATTTTTATTTGGTCTTTTAATTTTTTTAACATCAAGTCGAGAATATGATGTCATGTAAATGGCCGCCGCCACAGTTGATTGTCATTTGAGCCCTTTTTATGGCATTTTCCATCACTTTGGCCAAAACTTCCGGCAATAGGTCCTCACATTCTTGACGGATATTGTCTTTAAGAGCTGCAAGAGTCTGATGCTTGTTGACATACACCCGCGACTTCAAAAAGCCCCACAAAAAGAAGTCTGGAGGGGTCAAATCAGGCGATCTCGCTGGCCAGTGCAAATCGCCAAAACGGGAGATTAGGCGCCCGGGAAATGCATCCTTCAGCATATCGGTTGTGGCACGTGCAGTGTGTGCCGTTGCACCGTCCTGTTGGAACCACATGTTTTCCAATCCCAATTCATCAAGTTGCGGCAAGAAGAACGCGTTGATCATTGCTCTGTAGCGCTCACCATTCACAGTAACCGTTTGGCCCGCGGCGTCTTCGAAGAAAAAAGGTCCGATGACTCCTCCAGACTTTGAGCGGGTGTAATGGCTCTTCGTGGGTCACACGCGGATTTTCAGTGCCCCAGAAGAGTAAATTTTGCTTATTTACGTACCCGCTGAGATGGAAATGGGCCTCATCACTCATGATTATTTTTGATGAAAAATCATCTTCCTCTTGGTGGTGATTAAGGATGGCTTGAGCGTATGTTAGACGCGATTGGCGGTCAGCAGCTAACATCTGATGCACCGTCTGGACTTTGTACGGAAACATCTTCAAATCATGTACCAAAATTCGCTGTAAAGACCGTCGACTGATACCCATTTGCGTGGCACGTCGTCTGGTCGATGTCGACGGCGCTTCCATGACATCTTCGGCTACAGCAGCAATATTCTCTGCAGAACGGCTACTCCGGGGTCTGTCACGCCTGCCAGCATTTCGTGTTGTGCCAGTCTCTTCAAGGCGAGCGGCTAAACGTCGCAGTGTTTCACCAGTAGGCGTTGGACGGCTAGGAAATCTGCGACGAAATTCACGTTGTGCCAAAGTCACCGACCGATTATTGCTCAAATAAATAGTCACCAATATTCCGCGTTCTGAAGCAGTGCAGCGTAACATTGTTTATTAACGTGTATTTCGCATGTGTTTACTACACAAATGTCAAAACAGAACTGACATTAGGGGCCAATCGCAAAATTTATACCATTTTCTGATAGGAGGATTACTTTTGCGCCACCTTGTACTTTCTCCTATGGGAGTAGGTATTGGTTTCGTGAAAAAATCGATTTTGAGATTTTAATAAAATCTAAAACTATGATAATGAAGAAGCCCGAAAGTGTAGTTCCGGAAGCCCTACCCGTCTACAAGCTGGACGCAAACGGCTGCTCGGATTTACTCCACGGTTTTGGTAAAATCGAAATACCTCAAAAGGATCTCTCATTATTTCGATTGAACTTAACGTGGACATTAACCCAAATGTGTGTAGCAAAACTACATAGGTAGTACCTAGTTTTTACCAAAAGAATTTGTAGTTTTTTTTCCATTTTTTCAAAATACCATTCGGTTTGACGTTAACGAATGTTTTTCTAAAAAGTGAGCGTGGCAGTGGTCGGATTTAAAAAATAAATGATCGTCGTGATCGTGACACGAAATATATATTATATTTCGGTACCACAACCGGTGAACAAACGCTTTTAAATACGTGGCAAATTAATGTTTTATGAAATAATTTAATGTGAAAATGTTATTATATTCAACTGTGCTTCTAAAGTAATGACATTACAATTAGTGTAGTAGACGATAAAATCAAAAATTTTCCATTTCCAATTGCTAAACATAATTAAAACAGCATGATATTCAAAATGATAACATAGAAGTGCTGCTATATCACCAATAAGCGTTTTTTTTTTTCATTTTCATTTAGACTCAGCACGTCTATTAGTTAAAGATGGTGCTTTCATATTTATCAAATATCATTTACAGTGCGACCGTTATCTTCAGAGAGTACGACCCAATAACAGCATAATGAAACTGCGCTGTAACTCAATCTGGGTGCAGTGAAAAAATACAAATATTTAGCACCACAGGCTCGTTAGTGCCTGAGGGCTGAGCTTTCTCACAACCATTCATGTGTACGTGTGTACTTTTTGCACGATGGCGGGTCTTTCTGTTTTATGCCGTTTCAGAACGGCGAATTTGAGATAAGCCTTTTCTTGACAATTGATACTACTCGGATGATTTGTCAGATCATCGCGAGAGGAGGGCCAGTGAAAAATTATTTTAGGTGTTGCTACGGCTGGGAATCGAAGCTCTTACCATCGCGCCACTAAGCCCCGCTGGGGACACTGACAGTCCGCTAATATCTGTTTGATCTGAAAATTCATTGCAGCAATTTTTTACTGTATCAGAACTCTGAAATTTCGGTGGTAAGGTCCTTGACAAATTTCTATATGAAGGACATTCTTACCCAACTCAATATTTGATAATAAATTTAAAGAATCGAACAACCAAGATACCTATGACCAATCACCTGTACGCAGTATTCCCAACCTGATAATTTATATGTTTTTATAATTTATCAAATATCGAATTCCTTCTTTTAATAAATCGAATGAGCAACAACTGTCACACACTACGAGTGTGCATTGATCGATTAAATCGAATACTACTTTGACAATCTACAATTTCCCACATATATGACATATAAGGGAGACCAAATATCTTGTACTTCATTATTAATTAAGTCCCACTTCTATATCATGACGGAGATTATACAACACTGTTCGTAATATTTCCGATGTTCAACATAATCAATATTTATCCCGCTGTCTGCAAGGATTACGAAATATAACATTCACAAGTGTCACTGAACTGTGCTGAGCTGAGCAAAGCAACACATGTATATATATACATACACCAGTCCCCCCATCATGAAGGATGTCGACAAAACTATTACGACAATTACACTTTTGATCATTATGACATTCCTTTTATCGTAAGCGCAGACATTCAGTTCCTTCAGAAATTTCTTTTCTTTCAGCACCAAAGACATTGTTCAATGATTGCCGATTACCATCAAGGACTCAATTCGTCCGTGCAGTTTCCACCCTCCTGCTTTGACTCAATGTGAATTTCGTTCGGCCGTATGAATAAAAGGGCCATCCATCTGAAATCAGAAAGAGACTCTTAAAAAAATATTTCAAACTGCGAAAAGTGTAATACTTGTGCAGATATTTGTGAGTGCCTACACGTATGTGTATTGTGTATGTAAATCTTTGTCTAACAATTATGTGTACCCGCTGTGAGAGTGCGTCATGAGGAAATTTATGTAATTGGCCCAAGTATTTGTTGATTATCCTTATTATCAAAAAAAGGAAATGTATAGAAGGAGCACTTCAGTAGCATGGTTCTGTCTAAATAGTTTGATATACTTTTAGTAGAATAATGGTGATATGCGAAAAAGTTTTTTTTAGCTATTACTGCCGCCCTATAAAACAAATAGGTATCGGAACTCGGATTAAAGAAACCAGAGTCAATGAGACACTCTTGCGAATGTATCCCAAACCTCGCGTTACAATTTTAGCAATGATCTCCTTTTTCGGTAGATTGCTTCTTACGAGGAATCGAAAAGATTTGGCGGATAGGATAATCGATTAATCGGAATTGTAACGTCTAGGTGGCGCCCGAAAAGTATGCGGAAAACTACTAAAGAAGTCTGCAGACTTTCGCGAATTTTCATGATTCGTATATGTGTGTATATAAGGGCATGGCGGCGGGAGGAAGTGAATGACAATTTCAAAGAAAGGTAAAGATGAAGGAAGTATGAAAAGTAGGTGCATACGCTATTAAGTAAATTTGATATAACTCTTACTGAGTGTAGCCCAATTTAAATGGGTATCGTTGAACGATGATACCGAGACATGGCAATCAGATCGTACTTTGAGTTGAGTAAAGACATTTTTTTTTGTTTTTTAAATATTTAATAACCGTGTGCAAATATATGACAGAACGAAAGGTCGTGTATGCATACATTAAGAAATGTCTTAATCTGTAAAACGCTTTCCTATTTTTTCACTCGGCGCCATAAAGTGAGACTGATAGAACCAAAGCCCGTTTCAAGCATTTGGACTTTTGAGTTATCATTTTCCAAGGAGCAATGTTCATCGTATCTTAACTAAGGTGTCATTCGTGACCTTTATGTAAACGTCGAGTTAAATGAGTACCACGATCTCACTATGTTGACAGTGACAATTTGTCCAAGATTGTGAGTAGAAAATCATTTGTTTGTTGATAGCATAAACATTGTCGTGTACCCATTTACTAAGAAAAAACAACGTGTTTCGTATTTTCATCAATTCTTTTAAATGCTTCTACAACTTGCGGATCTGCGACTATGTTGCCATCCCTCTTCCCAGTTCCCAGTTACTTTGTAGAATCAGATAATATTTTTCTTGTCCTAAGACTTCTTAATTTTCACAAGCTGACAGTCTATTTCTTTTTTCCCTACGCAATATTTTCTTGCTCTTCATTGTTTTGGCTCGATACCCATTCCGCTTTGATATCTTCTTTTCTACCATTTATCCTTGTTACTTTCGGGAGCTTAGTAATGCAGTTCGTATGAGTAAATGCAAATATTTTTTTTATAATTAATTTCATATGACTTTGTAAGAAATGTAAATAAGATCATCTAAAACTATTTGTAAACAACATGATCGGGCATTTTAAGTGTTGGTTGCAAACAACAAAGCCTACAATTGATCGAATCTTTACAACAGATCATGGAAAAACTTCACCAATTACGGGAACCTCATATCAATACTAATCCATAATAATTCTCATACATGTATAATTTATTAATACGATACGATACAATATACCATACAATATTTGGCAACTGTTAAAATGGATATTTCTGTATTAAGATTTGATTTATGCATGTGAAATAAAAAAAATTCTGCTAACATTTATTCCTTTCATTTTGAAGACATTTCGAATTTTTTCACTAGACAGGCTATTTAAAGCATGAAAAATAGTCTATAACACATCTCATACATTCCATTAATTCTAAGTTTCTCATAATTTATAACCTTTATCTGTACCTACACCATCCCTATCAGAAAAAAAACTATTCGGTTGAAATTAAGGTAAAGATGGTAACAGAATGTTTACTCTGAAAAAATAATTTCAGCACATTTTACAATAACAATAAACTCCAACACATATTGAAACCGCATCTCTATCCCCTTTCCACCACCAAAACAGCAGAAATCAGGTGGCAAGTATTCCACGCGATTGATATCAACAAAATAAAAATCACACATAAAGGACAGGAAAACTTTGTGAATGCTATACTTTTGCGGACCGTGTGAAAAAAGCCACTTGCATTTCGAACAGCAACAAAACGAACTTAATACTTACAAATATCTAACATGTACCCTCTCCAGTTCGTATGAAAATGCAACACATGGACAAATAGATAGATGCATGATAGCAAAAGGATGTCATTAACCATGGTTGTCAAAATGACTAAAGTGATTAAAATGCAAAAAGTCCTTTCTGTGGCGTTATCCTTCTTTCCGCGGCTAAATTTTGTGATTCGCGTTTTCTGATAGACATTTTTCACTGTTAAAATAATGATTGCTTCAATTAGTTGAAGTAGATATGTATTTAGTAGTGGAAAGTCGTTGGTGATGAATTGGTCAAGCGAATAGCCTACAGTATGATTTAATTAATAAACTGGTTTGACTTTTGGACTACACAGCACACATAGTTATGTACTATGTAAAGATTATTGCTGACTGAAGTTGCTAGATATTTTTAATATAATTAATGTACCTCTGAAATCCTTTATCCTCAAAACAAGAAAAAAAATCAAATTCTAAAACGTAATACAGATGCGTCTGAACAAATTAACCAGACTGTATACGGCTTAGTTTACCGAATTTAACCTTAAATCGGAGGTTCGCTCTTCCTTGTCAACTCGAACCTGAATGCTGGGATTCTAAAATGCCTTTGGCTGGAGCAATATTGTTCATTCGCTCTACTATTAAATCCACAAAGTTTGTGGTTGTATCATCTCCTCCATTCGTCTTCCCTGCATTCAGGACCTACAATTCGACGAGGTATATTTCTTTTGAAAGTACCTACTATTTGCTGCGTTTTCCTGCTTACTGTCCAGCATTCGGTGCCGTAAAGTAGGACTGATAGGATTAAGACCCGGTACAGCAAGCATTTAAGCTTTCGTGCTTAAGAGTTTTGAGTCCATTTTTTGCTCGGTTTCATAGAGACTGTCTTCTTCGTATCTCCACTGAGGTGTCATTTGTGGGGTTGTTGTTGACGCCGAGGTCGATGTATTCTTTAACTACCACTAAACATATTAACAGTAACATTTTTGTCCAAGGTTGTGCGTCGACAATACTTTGATTTGATAGCATATCTGTTTGTATTTGTAAATGATAGTGCCTTCGTATTAATTCCAGCCGTATGCACCATCGGCTCCAGCTTTTTCCAAACTGCTGCATTAGTTTTGATTATATCCCGAATCCCGCCATCGCTTTATAAAGCTATATGAGATGAATGCTATCATACACGGCCTCGGTGAAAAGATGGTGTGTCTCGACATGAAATTCGTTGGTCTATTCCAGGATTTGCCTTAGTGTGAAAATTTGGTCAACGGGTGATAAGCCGGGCCGGAGGACTCACTGGTACGTGCCGATAAGTGTGTTACAGAAAGGCTCAATACGTTCACACAGTATGTTGGATAGGATAGGACGATATCCAGCGTGGATCTACCCCGATATTTGAAGAGCTCTGCTAGTAATACATAAGAACTGGCTGCCTTGTTGTTATTCAAGTTTTTGATGGCTTCTCTAACTTCTTAAATACCGGTAGGAAGCGGTCGTTGACTGAAGGTGGGCTGGTTTCGTGCCCATCACTCATTTGACATTATGCTCGTTTAGCCGCCATTGGATATGCTGCCTAAATACATCTACAATTGCCAGCGCGTGACTAATTTTCTGTTGTTATTTCGTAGAGCCTGCATTCTTACTTTGAAGTCAGCTGCAGCTGTTTGGCTTTCTTTTAGAATTGACGTATGCTCTTAACGTGTGCTCTTCTTGACGAGACTCTTTCAGCCGAATTTATAAAGGAATTTTAGAGGTTTTTTAAAATTCGGTATCTATAATCGATTTTCACATTTAGGCAACGTTGCTTACAGGTCGCTCAATTTAAACACGATCGACTGCCGTTTGAGGTTGTTTAGAGTTATTTTAAAATGCAATATGACAGATCAGATAATTTCCATTTTTTATATTTAATTTGGAGTTTCTGTGTTGAAAAGTGAAAGCAAACTAATAAAAATGGACTGAAGCTACTTTTTTTTGTAAGTGATTTAAATGTAGTAAATGTGATAAATACAAACAGACCAACGGCTACAAGAAAGTACAAATGTACAAACCGTAAATTAGCATAATCGATCTTCAAGACAATTTTTTTTCGGCAAAAGTATCGATTTTCTAAACTTGATATGGAAAAGCTTCCCAACATATTACGGGATTTAATAGATATTACGGGATTTAATAGATATTACGGGATTTAATAGAATGCGTTATTTATCAGTGGTATTTGCCTCAAAGAGAAAGAGAAAGAAAGTGCCAAAAACAGTGTATGATCTAAAAGAGATAAATGGGACGTATAAAATCTCCTTTTTTGTACTAGATTTGGAAATTTATTTACGTTTTTTGAAACAATCATCGTTTAGTTAATGTGACACATTTTAAGAAAATCTAATAAATACGGCTGTTTGATTTCCCAGAGCTATGATTATGAAGCTGCGTGTTCTCTTTTCTACCTACACAGAATTTTCTTCGCTTTCCTTCTCCTGGTTCGATACTCTTCCAAAACAGCGCGTGTTTTGCGTTGTAACACCTTGATTGTGCTTCTTCTGTCATATATTGCAAATTTTATCCTACCACAGTCATCCTTTTGGTTGTACCTGGCTGACTATACTGGTTTCTACTTCTTTGATGAAGGCAATCGCTAACCAGCATAAAGTGGATTACTCTTAACCTGGCTGTAATGCATCAACTTATGGGCTTCGATAGATCTTTGGTTCTATTTTGACGTAGATACAAACATAATGGTCTTTTTTTGCTTAGCATGGTTACTCAAAATAAAGAAAAAATATGATCGTTATTAGTTTAGTGTAACGAAAAATATCGGCGACAATGTCCTGATATTGAGGAGTGGCCATATGGCCATACTTTAACTATGGAAAGCGATTACGTAGTTCTGATCAGCATTAAATTGAAAAAAAAATCGGCTTTAGTAACACAGCTTATTAGCAGTACAGATTCAAATAGCTAAAAAAGTTCTTGTTTGCCGCAGAACTTCCATATTTATATCATCAAACAGTTTTGGGCCCATAAAAACAACAAATTCTATTTGCTATTTTTTACGACTCAATCAATTTATGACAAATTTAAAGGGTTTGCATGTAAGCTTTTCGTAAAGTCGTAAGCATATCCATTTGGTTGATCAAATGTTTACTATAGTTTAAACATGGATAAAAAATGAAATTGTTAAATTTTCGAAAAATAAAAGTTTTTATGTTTTTAATGCTTGCACCACCATATGTATTTAGAAGCCCAGCTTGTATCTTTAGTAAGGTAAGCTTAAAGGAATTATTAGTTAAAGGCAAGGTAAAAACGGCTTAAGTTGTTATGTACGCTGTAGACAAGTATGTATGAACAGAGACTAACTAAATGGAGCCATGTCTAGTTTTCGCGTAATGACTGAAGTAACCTGTCTGTGCAACTCCATACATTTCGGGAACGGGAATAAAAAAGTTAGATTGAAATATAATTCATCCCTAGTCAATATTTACTGAGAAGCTCAAATTAAATAGAATTCAGTGGTTGCACCATTCCGCTGCCAATCATATTGTACTTTTTGTACTTCTATTAGTGCACATACTTTATATGTACATGAAAAAATGTAATATACCAAGCCCAATTCGAGTCCACATTCCCCAAGTCTTCTGTCAAATATAAATTTAAAACATTTCATTTGGCATTTATTTTATTGTAGCCGCTTTGCCATTCTCTTGTATGATGTTTAAAGTAAAAGCACTTTGCCACACTTGATATTAAATTCTTTGATCTATCAATATATTCAATTAGGCATGAATATTCTTAAATTACTCGTAATGAATATTCTTCATAAGAAAAATCCTCAAAGTAGAATCTTAAAATTCGCTCTACTGGATTGTCCTAAAGTCCAGTTTAAGACAACGTTGAATACAAAAAGGACACATACTAAAGAGTTCTTATTTAAAAAAAATGGATAAAATATCGTATCTCCACTGCCCGGCCCATCTCCCATCTTAGCATATCTTATAAGTATCATTGTGTATCTCAATATATAACAAGATGAAGAGAACAGACAAAAATTAGATATTCAATGACCATTGATGCTTTTATTATTGCTATTCACTTGAATTATATACACATCCTCCAAATCACTTATACTTTTCCGATATACAAAGGAAACTAATAAAAAATGTCTCTTCGTTGAAGTAAGAGAGCTTTCTCCGGCACGGAACTCAATCGTCTTTATAGTGTCATTCAAGGACTTTTGTTTGGTTATTCATTTTCGTTCGATTCGATAAATAAGTTTTATACTTTTGAACGCGCCGGGTCCTGGTCAGTATTACAATCGTCGGCTGCTCTTGGCTGAACTTTGAGACTACTAGTATATGGATACTGTATGTGATGACAATTTAAGGAGTTTTGCTGTTTTTTTTGTTCAATCATGTGGACATAAATATTGGCCATGCTGGATACTGGTGGCTAGAGCTAAAGTTTATTTTTATTATGACACCACCACTAACAGTTTGCGAAGAGTTGATCGGTTGAGTTTACAACCTGATGAAGTTCTACTTTTTCCACTTTTATTTTATAGTTTTATCGCACATATGACAGTTGAATAGTTGGAATTACTTTGTCGAGTTTGGTTGTATTTATTGCGCGCCGTTTTGTTGAAGTCATAAAACAAAGTTATGGCTTATTGACAACTTTAGTTTAAGTTTTTGACGAAATTGTTTATCGTTTTTTTTTGTTTAGAGCTTTGTTGAGTGATTGGTTTGATTTAACTGTGCAATGCATTGAAGAACATATGAAAATGTTACAATCCGCTGTGCGGATCGTTGAATAACCTATCCCACCCCATCCTTAAAATGAATGTCCCCAAAAATTAGGCGAGACTTAAAACTGAATGGGAATGAGATAAAGAAAATTACATTGTCAACACATCTTGTTTCGATAGTATCTTAATGGTATAAGCTATGGGCTAGGGTTAACAAACGGTTTACCCCAAGGATCCTATGTACCAAATTTCATTATCCGTGCTCAAAACTTAAGGCCCGAAAATCGGTGATGAACAGACAGACGGACAGACAAACATGACTCAATCAACTCAGCTAGCGATTCTGAGTCGATCCATATAATTTGAAATATATCTAGCTTAATTATTTTTTTTAAGATAAAATATATGTATTAAAACTAATATACCCCTATGGGGGATATGGTATAAAAAGGACGAAAAATATGTAGGCCATATAGATCGGGATGAACATGGGTCTCAGCCAACATGCGTCTTTAATTAGCTTGGTCCATAATTAACTGTTTGAATTAACCAATGATTATTAAGTCATGTCAAAGATTCTTAAGACTATGTCGTACTGGCACAGCCCACAATATGTTTTGATCTCAAAATAAGTAGTTTTTGATCAGATCAGTATCCAATGTCCACAACTTTTAAGTAAGCAAAGTGTAGAAAATGTTCGCTTCGAAATAGGTTCAAGTGCATTAGGATGGTTGGGTGTTGTAGAACGAGGGTAGACTCTGATTAGCTTTAACTTGGCAATGCCAAGTGGTTGTAACTCTGACTGCACATAATGTGCTTATTTTTTGCCTCCAAGTCTTCCCTCGTTCCCGTCATCGACCTTAATAATTTTAATATGTCCAACCCAACAAAATAATTTCGTTCACTCTACACTCCGATAGAGTGTAATACTGTATTATCAATTTAAGTGAATTTACACGTGCTTTAAAAACGAGACAAAAAAGTATTAAACAATGAATATTCGTAATTATTTAATAGAGTAAAAAATCTACTTGTATAACTTTTTTAATATCTCTAGCGTCGTTTGATTGAAGGCAACTTTGCAGTTAGAAATGAGAAAAGTTTATTGTTCAATCAGAAAGGATACAAATCGAGAGTACCTACAATTATCAATTGATTTCAATTTTTATGGAACATCGAATTTATTGAATCGTGTCGTCAATACATAGCTTATGAAAATATTTCCCATAATAGATACTATTAAATTATTTTTTAAACTCTTAAATCCAATAATGTTAGATATCAACAAAATATATATTTGTATTCGATATTTTAGATATAAAATTGCGTGCGGTCTTTCAGTAACGACATAACGATTTTGAATTTAAATAAGTTTGAAAATAATTGAGGTATCGGGGAGTGGTAGTCATTGTTAATTTCAGAATGGAAGACGAAGTCTTTTAAATAAACACACGAGGCCGTTTGAAGCGGTCGATTTTGGAGCCAATTGTTCACTATTCATCGACATATATCTTCCGGGAAGTCGGTCATTCTTCGCTCGATATTATTTCTAAGTTCTTCTTACATTACTGGCTTGTGGACATAAATCGCCGACTTACACCCATAACGTCAAATGGTACCAGATCATTTCTTGAGATAGACATTGACATTGACATTGACATCACAGTACTTCGCACATGAATGCAACGAACTACAGACACATAACAGCACTGGTGACTGAGGCCATCGGCTGCGACAGATCAAGACATTTATACAACAGAGAGAGACGGATAGATACATAGAAGGAAAGACATATAACATAAACCTACGTGGCACAGAGGAGGAGACATAGATTTATATTGTCTCAAATTATCGCACACTTGGCCTCAGATAAGCTGGCAATTTTCGTAGAAAACAAATGCTGCCGAAGCTGGGGCTTGAACCCGCAGCGCTTGGCTTAGCAGTCAACTACGCATTCCTCTGAGCCATGGCCACCTGCTTTCTTGAGATTACACGACATCAATAGTTAAATTGTGTGACATGTTTTTTTTTCGTGGGCTAGTGGAAATCTTGAAAGACATGATGAGCACGTGCCCAAAGTAGTGTGGGACTATAAGCCACTAAAATCACCACCCTTTTTGTATTTGTATTGCAACTAAGTCTGCGACTTATATAGCTTTTTTTTATCACGAGTAATGAATTTTTGGCAGGTAGCTTTCCAAAATTTTTAGCGCGGTTAGTTATTGTCGGTCCAAATCTTTGAAGACGCAAAAATAAATGTGTTTCATCAAGAATTTTGAGGACCGCTGTGTTAACGTATCCCAATAAAAGTTTTTTATGTTTGCGTGCCAAATTTGTCGTTTCATCTTTAACCGCGGGAATACCCAGATCTCTGCGTAGATCTTCATTCCTTATATACCAAGGCGCATTGACGAATTATCTTAACATTTTGTTTTCAAAACTTTGTAGAATATTTAGACTCGTATCACTGGTACACTCTGTGTATATAACATGTGTCCAGAAAGGCTTTAGCACTTGCTTGTATAATAGTAGCTTGTTATCAAGGTTAAGCTTCGAATATTTTCCAAGTAACCAGTACAGTTCTTTGTATATATTTTTAAGTTCTTCGCATTTCATTTTTACATGCGACTTCCATTTTAATTTTGCATCGAGTGTCATTCCGAGATATTTCCCGAACCGTATTGAGAAATACAGGCAAATTGTTTGTGCGCTTATACGAAAAATCTACATGAATCGATTTGTTTGTGGGAAATCACGTGTAAATATCAGGTACAAGAGTGGTCCAAGGACGCTTCCTTGGGGTACTCCTGCCGATATTTCTTTGAACTCCGAATATTCGTTTCCAAGTTTCACACGGAAGAGTCTATGATCAAGATACGACACGAGGATTTTATTTTTTTTCAGACAGAAGTGTGTTAGTTTGCGACACCTCAAAAAATACGGCTGAGCAATTTTTCATTTCTTCGAAAGCTTTCGATGAACTTGGTCCACACTCGAATGTTTCCTTCTAAACCCAAGTCGATGGTCAGGTAAGAGGTGTTTCTGATCAATAATGGGTTGTAAGCGACCGAGTAATATGATTTTAGGAACTCTTGAAATTATTGGAAGAAGTGAGAATCATAATCACTTCCGCGACTTTCCACTGTCTTGGTATGTATTCTAATCTAACTGCTGCATTTACAATGTAGATGAGTTTAGTTAATGCTTACCGAGGTAATATTTTTAGAAGTTCTCCTGTAATTAGGTCATAACCCGGAGATTTTTTGGGCTTTAGTTTCTGTATTTCCCGTTTAAGCTCAACAATACTTGCATATCTAACTAGATTACTATCGGCTGTATTCTCGGCAAAAACGTCTGCTTTTTCCTTATCGCTTTTTGCCCAAACGTCTTGAGTTACCCTAATTGGTGGCATAGTGTTTTTTGGCCGTTTTATGACTTTAATTGCTTTCCAATAATTGGATTATTTTCCAGTGGTCAGGCTTTGCAGATAAGTTTCTACTGCATGGTTTTTAAAAATTATAGCCGAATTTGATAGCTTGTTACTCAACCAATTGAGAGTTTTATTGAGTTTTATCTTGCTTGGCACGAGTTTGGTGCCATCTTTTTCGAGCTTTTCTTTTTTGTCTACCAAATCTTTTATATCCCATGGGTACTTGGTACTTGGTATTACTATAGCTCTTTATTTTGCGTTTGTTGAGGAGTATTATTCCATGCTGCTTTTTGAACGGTATCGATAAAGGAGTCAACCGCGACTTCAATGCCCAATGGGGATCTAAGCGATACACCCAGTCGAATATTGATTTCAATATCGTTTTTGAAGCCTTCCCAGTTGGTTTTCCCGTTTGTTAGTCTGGGTGGGTTTTCATTTCTAATGATTGACGCGCTCATTGTTAGAATGACCGAAGAATTATCAGAGAAAAGATCAAAGCATTCGTCAACTTTGATTTGATTGGACGACACAGCTTTTGCTACGAACAAAAAAAAAACGATCAAATCAGGTATTTAAGTAACATCAGTTGGCCAGTAAGTTGGTTTACCCTTAGAATAAAATTCGGTATTGAACTTTCTACCTACTTCTTAAGCATCCTACCTTCCTTTCTCCGATGACAAAAGCAAGTTTTCAAAGTCAATTTTGTCAATCTTGCATCGCGGTGGGCAGTGAACAAAAGATATCTTCAGAAAGGATTGTCTGCTTCTGACTTGTTTAGAGCTAACTTGCATTGTTTTGATTTCTAATTTAAGATCAATCGAATGTTCGATACACTCTTTTATATATAGTGAGGCTCCACCTCTAGGCTTATTCGATGGCTAGATGGCCTTTTGCCAAAGGCCATTGGCATACCCGTTAGAATATTATGAAATCTATTCATAATGAAGATGCGGTACGTTTGTTGGGAATATTATTTTCGAGCTTAACTAGCCTTTCAAAAATAAGTTTATTTGTTTTACTTTGTTCCTCAAGTTTTGAAAGCATAATCGAAAATACGTTTGTAACTGGGTTAGGTGAGATATTTTTTTATCTTTATCGGATACTATGGTTTGGGCATACGTTTGTACATTTGGTTTTGGATGTACAGGATCCGAATGCATTTTTGATGACCGTGTAGCTTGTGAAAATGTTGGTTTTTCAATTATAGCCTGCTTTGGCTTCCACACATTTTTAATCGGAGTTTTAAGCATTTTTTTTTTTAAATTTAATGTCTGTGAATTAATACTCATACATTTCGCCCGTCTTTTTTGCAACTCCTTAGCTACTTCGCAGCCGCCATAATTGTGTGACTTGTGGCACAATCTTGTCGGGACCACATACTACTGATGTAAAGACCATCCTTTTTGGCAAAAACTAGTCTTTACCATAACACAACATCAATTCCATTGACCTAAACACCTCCGTCATGGAATCTCTTGAAGCACATTTTACTTTGTTGCTTTCCATTAAATAAATTGGCCTTTTCCTTGCCGAAATGTGTGTGGAATTCAGGATATCTTTCAAACTTTTACAGAGCCCAATCTGAGGCATTTCGGTTAAAGGGCAAGATTCTTACGCAAAATTTTTAAAAATACGAAGACTGACTCAGAATTTTGGTATGATTTTTTAGTAAACATCAAATCGTCGTTCTTGAACTTAAGTTTGATAACAATGTAAGTCTTATCAAACATTTCGCATTGGCATATCTTGCAAAAAGTTTAACGTTGCGTCCCTTGAAAACAACCCGATTTACTAAATGGTAATGTTTCTATATGTGTACCTATAGCATATATATAGTTATAAATGTGTATAGTTATCTCTGAGCCAAAATTAATATATGATGAGAATAGAACTTAATTATCTCACCATTCTGATTATGAACTAGTTCTTACCACTACACAGTAAGTACTGCTCGATTTGACATATCATTGTAAATCAGGTCAATCTAAATAAATTATAGATGAAAAACATTTCCAAAACCAATTGGACAGTTTGATGTTTTCTGTACTTACCTAAGTTGGTCTTATAAAATAAAGATACTTCATCCAAATTGATAATGGTTACTTGCGATTTTCGAAATCCTCAGAATTTCTACAATTACTCGTTGTACAATCAATTTCTTGATAAGCGAATGGAATGCTCTGAATTGCTTTATATAAAACAAATTTTTTGAGAGGGAATGTCACAGTGAGAGGGAATGTCAATTGAAACAAAAGGCAAACATTTATACTATTGATAAATTGCATATGTTGTGCTGTTATCTACAATCGATCAGACGGTAGTTCGGAGTCAATGTACGATAACGTTTTTGTTAAATTTAAAAGTCCGAATAACTTTCATTCTTTTAACCTGTTGTATGGTCAATAAACATGCATACAATGAATATGTATACGGACACATACATGCTCATTTTGCCTTACAATAATTACGCTAGTCATTTGCTAATTCACTGCAGCTGTGGATTCCATGTCGACTGAGTGGCGCACAGTACCATTGAGGACGCTCTACATGTCCTACTCATCTTATTCGCCCAAACAGTAGTTTTGTAAGCGTCAAATAAAATTCTTTAATTTCGGACGGTGATGTTAATGTTTATTAAAGATTGTGTACCGAATCTTGGTTCGTGGGTTTAATCCAATTCTTTTAAGAAAAATGTTAACGAAATTAGTGACAGTGCGTCAGCATGTACAAGTGAGGATATTTCACTGCTCCATCCCTGGCGAAGGTCTGAAATCCAAGAGTAACTTCCAAAAAAGGGAAAAGCTAGGTTTAAGGACCTGGCCCATACAGGTTTTCCCTTTAGGTTATGCATTTCATTTTCATGAAATGAGATCATTTGAACTCTGAAATGGTTGATCAAATAGTTAGTAGCAGGTAAGTTCTTCCTCTAATTGTTTGGTTGCACAGTTTCTAATACGTCATTACTTACTTTCTTAACGACCTGGACCTCAACCAACATGTCACTCCCATTAGCCCTGTCCTCAGCTTACTATCTCTAGTTGCGCACTCCAAGTGGGTTGAGGTAGGTTTCCTGCATCCGAGGTCTGGCTGGGAATCGAAGACTCTGCTAGCCTTAGTATTGGTGTCCATTCGTTCTATATGTCAATGCAAACAGGACCGAGGATTTTTCAAAGAATTTTTTAATCGACCAAGTATTTTCTCATCCCTTGCATCGCATTGCTATAATCCTTTTTTGGTATTGAATTGTTCGGTGAAGTCGTTTCCGACTCTGATGGAGCAATTAGAATTCTCCATCGTCAGACGGACAAGTTTGGGCGGTACACCAAAACTAGACATGGCCCTGTATAGTTATTTAGATTCTGTCGTATGCGTCTTTGAAATCGATTAATAGGTGGCGAGTATCGATTTGGACTTTTTGGTTTTTTTTTTCTAGGATCTGCGAATTGAAAAGATTTGATCAACTGTGGATCTTCCAGGCCTAAAACCAAACTGATAAGGGCCGATCAGGTTGTTGGTAAACTGTTTCAGGCGTTTACATATTACTGCATAGGATCTTGTATGCGTTGTATTTGGCGCAGTTCATTATCCCTTTTTTTGTGGATCGGTCAAACGATGTTGAAGTTCCATTCCATAGTGGAAAGACACATTAGATATGTGTGGAAATGTATATGCATATCTTTACACTATATACTCTGTTTACAAAGTTCTATACTACTGTGCCACTCACCATCATGTAATACATTTAATTGAGAATCCAAAAATACACCTAGTAATAAGTATACCTTACTGGGATCTAACTTTTTTTGTTTTCTCCGTAGGCTGGTGGAAATTTCATAGAAACGATGAGCACGTGCCCAAAGTATTTTAAGAATTTAACTCAGTAAAACCACCACTCATTTTTGTATTTGTATTGCAACCAAGTACGCGACTTATGCTAGTATAGCTGTATCGTCAGCAAACGTGGCAACTATTGTATCGTTTGTTTGTGGGATATCACGTATAAATAGGTGGTACAAGATTGGGCCAAGGACGCTTCCTTTGGGTACGCTTGCTAATATATCTTTGAACTCTGAATATTAGCTTCCAAGTTTCACACGGAAAAGTCTATGCTCAATATACGAGACAAGGATTTTATATAATTTTTCAGGCAGAACTTGTCTTATTTTGAATTGCAGGCCTCTATGCCACACCTTATCAAAAGCTTGCGACACTTCAAGAAATACGTCTGAGCAAATTTTCTTTTCTTCGAAAGCTTTCTCAATTCCATCAGTAATTCTTTGAACTTGGTCCACATTCGAATGTTTACTTCTAAACCCGAATTGATGGTTAGGTAAAACACGTTTCTGATCAATTCAACAATGGGATGTGAGCAGTTTCCAAAAACTTTTGAAATTATTGGAAGAAGTGAAATAGGTCTGTAAGATTCTATTTCATTCGGTGATTTTCCTGTTTTGAGAACCATAATCACTTCCGCGACTTTCCACTGATCTAATCTAATTGTTGCGTTTACAATGTAAAGGAGTTTAGTTAATGTTTTTACGGGCAAATGGTTTAAATGTTTCCTCAAGATGTGCGACAAAAACGTCTGCTTTTTCCTTATCTGCTTCCTGGGACAGATTTTCATCACTTTATCTGAAAATTAAGGGATAGTGTATAAAAACTTTTTAATTATTTGCAGTGTACTTTTCAAGGTATTTCATACGTATAACTCGAAAAAATCATAAATAAAAATTCGGCTATCTGAAGAAATGTTTTAGAGGTATAGAACTCTAAAATGGTAAAAAACAAAGATGATTTTATTAAATTGACGTACTTTATTCGAAAGATAATCTTCTGGCATTTAAATTTAAATATGATTTCTGGCATGTGACCGCCACGGCTGGCTCGGGCGTAGCCTAATATGGAGGTCTACTTTTCGATAACATCATTTGTAGCCGTATATCGGCAAATCGTTGCGAATGTTGTCCGCCAGTTATTTCACCAACCCATAAAGCACACCACTCAGTTGTTGTAGATGTAATGTTGTCTCAAAATACACTTGACTATTATCATCACCACAAATATCCATTCAACCAAAAGTGAGCTTCTTATGAAAATTAGGACCAACGGAAATCTTGTTTTTGGCCCATTCATCGAATTACCGCCTTGATAGGGTATCCTGTGGCTTCAATTCTTGCACGAGTTAATTTTGTAAGCACGCAAACCAAGATCTTTCCGCAAAATCTTCCATAAAGTGGGTGCACACATATCCAAATCCATATGTCTCTGTGGATGCGTTTTGTCATTTAAAGTGAACGTGGTACGAAAATGTTCCATACTTAATCGAATTAATTGCTCTGATGGACGATAAAGTTGACCGTAAAATTACCGAAATGCGCGATACGTATTTCGTACAGAACCATGATTTTCAAAATAAAGTTGCACAATTTGGAAGCGTTGTTCGGACGTAAATGCCAAACCAAACAAAAAAAATCACTTGCCAGCTGGTACAATGGCCGCCAGTTTATATAGTACAAAAAGTATTAAAATCCGCCCACCGTCGACGCAACTTTTCAGTTAAACGTTGCTTTTGGTTTTGAAAAAGTGCGAACCAATAAACGATTTTGATAAAACATCTGAGCAATATATATTGTTATTATTTTCTATGTACTTTCCCCATAAAGTTTTGTAGCGGCACCTACTTTTTGGGGATATTCATTGTTATGATGGGGTGGGATACGGTATTCAGCGATTCGCACAGCGGATTGTAGTATTCTCATATGTTTTTGTTTACAATTTGTTTCGGAATAAAATTGATTGACTATCATACCAGTATGCTTTTGAATATAGACTGTTGGTCACTGATTTTTAGGTCTTAAACTTTGTGCTAGGATGATAAGATTTTGTGCATAGTCTCGCTGTTCAATAATGCAGATATGGTTTGAAAAATGTTTAAAACTCACCCATTTTCATTTTACTTTTTAAAAATACTCGTTTTAGGTTTTAGGGTAAGTAATATTTATTTCAGTTATAGTTTAGGTCAGCACATAAACTTGAGACAGTCCCAGATTTTGAAGCGTTTTAGTAAACTAAATCGAAAAAAAAGTAAGTTTCTATTCTCTTTGTGTATAGCCTGTTTGCGGATTGTTTTTTTTTCAAGTAAAAAGTTTGGATGGATTCTTAAAAATGTCACCATCATCTTTATATTATATATAAAATAAGAGAGTGATGGTCTTTAATGTCAAATAGTAGTCATAATCCAAATAAATTTTCACCATCAATTAATACTCATTGAACCAGTTATTTGATATTTTGCAATTTATTGATAATCTAGATACAAAACGAAAGTTATAATGATAGCGGGCATAACGTAACGTATGCAAAATAAATTTGCGACCTTCATGATAATTACTCGTTTCTTTGCGAAAAATCACCATGTGAGTTTTTTTTATCTACTTCTTTATTAGATTCTTTAGTTCAAGGCTTTTTTAAATGGCATTTTTTATTCACACCTTTACGTGAGTTGATTTGTAAAGTAAATCGAATTAGCATATTCAATCCAACAGTAGTCGAGTATCCTTAGGGGAGTCGAGGTTAATTGGTTAGTTTAAATGGTATGAATTGATGATATTTTATGGTCAAAATATGTTCTTAGCATTGGTTGGTTGGGTTTTGCAAAGTAAGTCACCCACACCTGAAATAAGAGATTAAGTCAAAATGAAATGCTACAATTCAAAGTCTAATACCCTATCCGTTCTTTTATCTGTTTGATTTATGAAAAAAATCAACGCCAACAAGCCTTAGAAATTTCAAAGGGGATATGAAAAACAAAAATTTTCATAATTTCTTCATAACCCGGAAGATGCATCTAGAGAGACTAACTCGATTTCAAGTCAACTTATTATTCTTAGAATATCAGGGTGAATCTGTGTTGTCACTTCAACTAACCCGCTGCACCATAGTGCCACTTCAAAGTGGGTATAATCATTTTTTACTTGTTCGCTACGCTTAAAGCATGCTTTTCCCTGCTGTCTTAGATAGCGAATGCATAGTTCTATTCTTGCTTGACTAGGACAGATCTTAAAGTTGTCGTTGAATCTTCGCTTCCAAAGCTCATTTATCTATCTAAACAGATATTTAGGCAGTTCTTATCCATTCATCTCGTAAAAGTTCCCAATAAACTTTTACATCACGATATTAATATCTTCCCTTGATAAACCCGGATGAAATCAAAATAGGTCTACTTAATACCAATAGTTATACAAACCCTATAATTGGACATAAATAAATGAGCAGGCAATTGAGGAGCCATTAATGTCCGATTTATTCTCAAGTCATAGACTAATCGAAACTGAATAGACTTATTTATAACCCATTCAATTCATTCAGAATGTCGCACAATCAGGACTCGGAAACGCATCAATTTACACAAATTTATATCATATGCTCATTTGCCATGTCGGCGAAATTTTTCCTTACTCTCTTGTTCAACAAATCCCCACCTACCACACTGGCGCTACCCATTGTTACCGAATGTCAATACTTGTTATCTTGTCCCACAACGAAGGACGATGACAAACCAAGTTTGCCTTTCTTATAAATTCTGTTCGACATAATTTGATATTCTTTTTAAAGCTAAACGAAGGAAACCGTCCTCCTTAGACCAAACGCGCGTTTCGTTTTGTCTTTCCGCCAGTGTTAGCGGTTAACACAAGTCAATCTAAAAAAAATCTGTAAGAAAACCATTTTTACCTTTAGTACCTTGAAGCTCATTGAGACATCACCACACCAACCTACACGTTTAGGGTATATGACAATTTCATACTTCATACTCGTGTAACAATGGCACATCCATACATGATATTCGCCTTCGTCGTCGTAGTCGTTGTCGTCTTCGTTTTAGTCGTTAGAGCCAAACCATCGCCAAGTTGGCGCCATTTATCACCGATACTGATAAAAGGATGTACACGGGCTTCGAACGAAAAAGAAAAAAATCTCAGTTTCCTTCGCATTGACTTTTCCTGGCGTCTCTTTAAATAACTCGATGCTCGCATCCACCCACCAAGTATGGCCCACAATTGTCAGAGGTATACCGGTTGCGATGGTTAAGGGAAGGACAACAACGAAAAAAAATGAAAATTATTACACATATCCTCGCAGTGATGAAATGAGATGAAGAAGCAGTTCACTTAGATAAGTTATTTGTGTGAAGGGGGTGAGTGCCCTTTTGCGCGTATGTGATGACATCACCCTCGACTAACTGCCATGCCACCCTTTCACCGTATATTTGTATGAAATTTGTGCCGAAACTGCTGCGGTAGGATTCAAATCAATTACTTTATTTTATTTCACAGGAAATGCTTGTCGAGCATAGTCGTTGGTTCCACACTACAGACAATACTCGTATGTATCCTTGTACTCCATAGCAATATGATGCTCTCGTATAATATTCATATTTGATATGCTGTCTGTTTGTACTGCCGAAAATCTTGAGGTAAAATCACAGTGATTGTAGGTATGCCCGAGGAGGATATAACAATTTTTCTAAGTAATAGCCGAAGGTGATTTGTTTTTACGTGCTTCTTCTTTTGGCAAATGTCACAAGCTTTATTATTAACCTAATTAAAGTTGAAAATGTATGGGTATTATCTTATCCATAAGACTGGAGACATACATCCTACAGCGCCCGAATCGGATAGCAATGTGGCGGGGCCTTATTAAATTTCATAATTACTTATAAATTGATGTATGCCCATTATTGTGTTTTGAAAATCACTATATGCATGGCCGCATGTTATCTGTAATGCATTAATTCCGCACCCATGATATTCGCAACGCAAATAGTTATACATACCCATTCACATATAGGATGATTTTCGTCTAATCACATCAAATTAGAGAAATGTTTCTTTGTTTGTATGAATGTATCTAACGTTGCATGGAATAAGGCAAAAAGAAAATATTACCACGGTGATGAAATAATTGGGTTCGATTGTTTACCTTGCAAATATTTGAGTGACATTTAAATGTATCTAAAGTGTATATTAAATGTGAATCTGTTTTATTATTGGGATTTATTTATTTATTTTTTATAAATGATTTCAATATTATTTCCGAATACTTAATAATGCGGGATTTAAAAAGGATTTGTTTGGTGAATGTGTTTAGTGCCGTTAATAAGAAAGCGGAGGTGGCACGTGATTTTCCTAACTCGGTATAGCTGATAAGAGGCCATCCATGAAGACCTAAAACAACGAAATATGTCATTTTTCTTATATCCCTGTTCAACGAGGTTATAAGGGGAACTATTTTTGTTTTTGTTTTAATTGTGCCAGTTCTTCCGGCTCTTGGCTTACTGTTGGTAATTGCGTAGTTTTTCAGGAGATTTTCTTTGTTTTGTAGGACCTTGTCGTTGAATCACCTTCTCAGGATCTCTAAAAGTGTAAAGGTGTTATCAGTTGTCCACCTTCCAGTTCGAAAAACAATTAAAGAAATTCTCAAATTATAAATTACAGTTATGATCTTGTAAGCGATGCGATGTGTTATACGATTTGACATATATATCTGTCATTCTATAATGGATGCACTCATTGTTTTATAGCAACTATATTGTGCTGATTTAAATGTTTTATTATCATTATAATGATTGTTTTTTATAAAGTTTTTTTTTTGAAAATCCACGTTCTTAATGATATTATACCAACATCTCCATTTTTGCGTATCGGATTAACTAATCCCTTATATGAACTACGATGTCCTCCACCATTGTATAGCTTAGTACAAAGAACGTTATTTATGATACTTTGTTTTAGATACTGATATTCCAACTTTGTTTAAATCGAGTGGGTGGTGCAAAGAGTATACAACTACATAGAGTGCGCATCTCATACAACGAAATTTTTTATGTGGGGTACATCAAGCAACAGCATAGCCGATGCATACGATCGACGAAATTTCCCCTTCGCACTTACCGCCCGCGTCTGAAACGGCTACAAATTTGTTAGCTGTGGTGCGTACTCTATGCAGTTTTATACTATTTGGTGGTGGTTACGATATTTGAAATGCACTAACAGGGCTTGGCTTCAAGTAGTTTTGTCGAAATGCGTGCAAGTTATTTTGCAACTCACCAAACGAATGCTGGGGTTTTCATGAATTTGTTTTATCTCCTACTCTCTTTTTTCAATGATTTCATTCCTTTGCTGATGACACCTTCAAATATTCGAATTTAAGGTCTACGTACATCATTTTCGGTCGTGGAATCTAACCAAATAAAAACGATTAGCTCATTAAATTCAGACCTTGTCTAATTAAATTTCAACAAGGGGGAACTAAATGCTTTCAAAAGACAATGTTGTCTTCCGTCAATAAAGCGAAACCAACCGGTCAACCGGAATATCTAATGCTCTACCAAACCCAGCTACCAATAGCAATAATAGATATGAATAAAGCTTTCTTCTTTTCTTTTGCAATGAACAGTTAAATCAGCCCTTTCCGAGGCCTACAGTTGCTTTCTAACAGTAGATTGGAACTCAATATGCGATTGGAACTGGAGAGCCTTACTAACATACTTACTTAAAAAAATATAACACAAAAATTAGAGAACATTTTGGCGGAATTTAACGAATTGCAGAAAATGTTTCCTTTAAACTTTATCCATCTAATAAAAACTTTTAATTCAGAAGGAGAAGAAAAAAATATTCTAAATTTAAAAAAACGAAAAAAACAAAGAAGGCACAATCCGTTGTGCGAATAGTTGAATACCATATCCAATTCCATCCTTAAATTAAACATCCCCAAAACTGAATGTAGCTAATATAAAGAAAATGTGGGCGTGTCAGTGAGCTGATATTAAAAACGTTTATACTTGTTCTGCTTCGTCGGACAGAGAGTCTTAATACCTAATTTGATCACTCTAGCTCAAAAATTTAGGCCCAAAAATCGATGATACAGAAACGGAAAAGACGGATGGACATATCAGACAGGTCTGGCTAGCTAGCGATTCTAAGTCGATCCATTCCATATCTTAAAGTCAAAACTAATATACCCGTACGGGATAGTTTATAAACAGAAAAACAGTTCTGTTACTAAAAATAATCCTTAGAACCCGCGTATCTATTTTTATTTCCGTAGTTTTTATCGAAAGTGATCTGGGATAATTTCCAATATTCCGACTAAATTTGCTTTTAATATTATGAGATGTTTTCAAAATTTTCATTCACAAACATTTCAGCAATTTTTTTATTTTCTTTTTCTGTCCGCATCGTTTAACTGAATTGAAAACATCTCACAAAACTTACTTACTTTCATTAATGGTGCGTATTATAATCCTGGAAAACCAGGCCGCTCTTAATGGTATAATTAAATTTATAGTGAGATATTAATATTTGGTCTTTTGAACCATAAAATCATTTCATAACAATTGAAATCAACCTTTAACCTGTAAAATTTAAGTCAAATGCAAGAGTGCATTCAACTTTCAATTGATTCTCAAAATAAAGCAATTATGTGCACATCTGTGTTATTATCCGATGCAAGTTTCATTTCTGTCAATAGACACAATCTCTTAGACTTGCAAGAAATGATTCTATTGTATCGAACTGTTTACCAATATACTTAAATTCTATACCATCTTTATTCCACTTTCAGAACTCAATCCGACATAATTTGTCGCTGCACAATCGATTCATGAGAGTACAAAACGAAGGTACCGGTAAATCATCATGGTGGATGCTGAATCCGGATGCTAAACCTGGCAAATCTGTACGCCGAAGAGCAGCATCAATGGAAACGTCCAAGTATGAGAAAAGAAGAGGACGTGCCAAAAAGCGCGTTGAAGCACTTCGAAATGCCGGAGTTACTGGCTTAAATGATGCAACCCCATCACCGAGCAGTAGTGTTAGTGAAGGGCTAGATCATTTTCCCGAGAGTCCTCTTCATAGGTAACTATTAAATTTATTATGTCTGTATGTGCGTGATGTCATTTTACTAGAGGTCGATTATTTTGAAAAAATCGTTGCTCTCTTTTAAAAACGTTTTTAAGTAGATAACCTTTACTAGTGCTTTAAACGTAGAGGTTTTTGGCGAGTTGCAACGGGGACTATTCCAATTAAGCATACTTGTTTTATTTTTATTTGTACATATTATTATTTTATTCGATGCCGTTTTTAGTAGTTTTAAATTTATTACACAAATGCATAGATTTTAATATGCTTTTTTTAGTTAGATACACTTAGATACATTATTGCTAATTGACTCATGTTTGGTATTTTCATATTCTAGCCCACTTGTTAATTTTCGTCCATAAAAGCATTTTTAAGATCAACAATTTAAACATAAACTCACTGCATTTCATGGTAGCGCTACAGTATTTTTCATGATGGCGCTTCAGATTTAAACTAACAGGTTTCTTAAGTTAGTCGATCCTGTGCGGCTTAAACTTATAACTGCATAGACTATTGAAAGAATGTCCATTCAGTGTTGGGCTTCACAGAGTTCATTCTCATTTTTTGACATTAAATATTCAATTTTTTCTTACAAAGAGAAATATATTGTTTTCTTAAAAATGTTTGACCTCCAGATTTGGATTGAATCTTACACACGAATCCGCAATAGGAAAATCGTCAGTTTCTCGCAAACTCCTTGGTCAATTGAATGAAATGGGATATCTTTATTACTATTAATGCTTGTAACAATTCCACGCAATTAGTTTTAGCCCAAATATTCTTTTACGTATTTATAACTTTTGATCAATAACGAAAAATCATTATAATTACACTGGACTCCGATTCCTTTAAATCCCGGATAAAAGTTCTTATAATCGATGCTCCACATTATTTATACATTTTTAACATCGACAATCACAAGGAATGTTATTGCCTATTTTGGCCAAACTATGCAAATCGCCAAATTCTCGCATAGTTGGTATTTGATCATACGCCTACCTCACAGTCAAAGAGAATGTTGCGTGTTTTTTATTTTTCGCCACTCATTTATATATAGGCCTAGCTACATATTTTCTTAAGTATATACAATACACGTTCCACATTGAACAAAAATGACATACAAATTTCTGAGAAATATAACTAAAATTTATATCATTACATACCTAAGGGAATCAGCAAATTCAGTTTGTTTAATGTAAACCACATAACCTAAAGGTACATTAGGGAATTAGTTTTAGGTTTGTCGGTTTTTTAGCCATTCAATATCAATTCAATGAACGAAATGTTGTTTGTAAATACATAAAACATCTTCTTTTTTTAATTTTAGTTTTTCTACCAACTTTTGAAATTAAGATCTTTAAGAGAAATCTTCAGGTTATAAGTAATATTTTGCTATTATTTCATTTAATCATCCCTTGATTGTCAATGTTTTGCTCCCACTTTGAGCAACTATTGCAATGAAGGATTTGACATCTCGATCTGGTGTAAGGGTAAACCAGTGTCGTCCTGCGGAACAATTAATATCGTTCGTTGATTCTAGAAAACGCTGATGCATCTATTCATCGAGGTACTTTGGACTACCAAATCTATCTGTTTCTCTTTTATTTTCACGATATAAAATTACCTCCTGCTTCCTCAGATCGTAAATGACTTGACCTATTTTCTTCAAACTTCGTATCCATTGTTTTTTTGGTCATAATTTTAGGCCATTTTTTTGTTTGCTTTAAGACATGTTATTACCGGTACCTGCCATATAAAAATCATACATAACCTCAATTTTCTCGAAAACGGCTCTTACAATTTAGACCAAACTCCATATATACTATAATAAGCATATTAGTTGCAAAACTGCATACCCAGCTTTTTTTCGAGAAAATCCATGTAACGGATTTTATGGCATATAGGCCATATATAAAAAATTGTCAATGTCTCGCAAACTCAAATTAAATCGCTTTGAAAGAGAAAGTTGCGTACGACACAGTCGTGCACCCACCACTCGATAATGTAAACGCCCTAAAAAAGCACAACGTTCATGTCTTGCCAGGTGCAACAATATTATCATTGCATATAAATTCTAGATAGAACGAAAAAGTGTACTGAAAACTGATGGGAACCATAAACATAGACGACTCTGTAGTCTTAATTGATTTATCAAAAGAGTCAAACAATTCTTTCGATATATTCGACATCTTTTGGAAGTTGTATGATGTACAGAGATTGACTTCTAACAGATATTACTCCTCTTTACAATTATTTACAGATTTTTCAAGCGAACTCACAATTGAATCTTATTTATTCGAATCATTGCAGCACGCAATGTAGCCAAACATTAACCAAAAAATATATTTAATATTGAAAAGCTTGACGAATTTAAATTTTTATTTAAATTTAAGTTCTTTTTATATATTCGCCAATAAGCAATTTTTTGTATACTTCCTAACCATTACATGTGCAAATATTAATTTAATATTTATAACATCAGTTCCATATGCGTTATTTATTATGATAATCAGCCTAATTTCATTTACTGCACATAACTATAGAAGCAGCACAGTAGTTAAAACTAATTAATTATTTATATTTATTTGATTTAATTTTTTTTTTCGTTTATGAAATAAATTTGTGTACTCCTTTGTGAACAACAACAAAAAATCTTAATTAAAATAAAAACAGCGGTGGAGGATTTCAATTATCGCCCGATTTTCGACAACGTGCGTCATCAAATGCGAGTTCGTGCGGCCGTCTAAGCCCAATACCGGCAGTAGTGGGTCTGGAACCAGATTGGGGTTTTCCAGCAGACTATACCAGTTCAAACATGTCTGCATCTCAAGCGAATGCTCTAGATCAGTTGGCAGGATCTCTGGCAGATGATCTGACGTTACAAACGGATTTTATACAGGGGTCAGTTTTGTTTTATTTACTCTTTTATTTGTTTATTTATTTTTTTTTTGGATGTGTAATTTTAAAATGCAGCGTACTAATCGTTTGTTTTAACTTTGTGCATGCAATGTAGATTGAATGCATGTTTAGTTCTAATTGCAATTACATAGATTTTATAGCTGAAACACAAAAAAATAAATAAACAACATATATGCTCCACTTTTATTGCGAATGGATTTTATCAATTAGATTTTTTGTACCCCATTTTTTTTAAAAAACCAAACGATCATACGGATGGAGTAGGTTTAGCGCAGCTTCGGGCATGTCAAATCAACCACCACCTCCGTACCAACCACCGCAACAATCTTATTCAATAAATCCAGCAGTCGTTCAATCATTTGGAATGCAACAGAATCAATGTCCACTTCATCGCTCACTGCCCTGCTCCTGTTTGCACAATTCAAGAGAAGTAGGGTTACAACAAACAATCAGCTGGGGAAGTGATTCTAACTATTTTGTTTTTAAGGGCCTGTCACCTTCCTCTGGCACTGGAATGTCACCCGCGTATCCTAATAGTGAGCCATCATCAGATTCATTAAACACGTACAACTCTGTAGTGTTAGACTCTGGGGTAGGGTCCACAGACAACTCATCGCTGCTGGTGGGTGCACAGCAGCAACAGCAAATGCAACAGCAATTACAGCAGCAACAGTTGCAACAACAACAACTTAGCACAAATTTAGATGGTATGTATATAAATAAATTTTCAACTGACAAGACCAATGTTTAAACTAAAATATCGCACATGTGATTAGATCAAACCAAATCACTTTGCCAATATTCGATTGCAAGAGAATTCAAGTTAAGGGTATGTAAAAGATTTAATAAGTAGATCCTTTCTTCGACAACAAAGATAAAACTGTTTCTTTAAAAAACTGATTATATGTGATGATTATATTGAATATTGAAAATGTGTCTTGGAGAGAGATAGTCCTGCACAGTGGATGGGCCAAGTAAATTGGTCGAGCAATTGCAAAATTGGGAAAAAAAATCCTTAACCAAATGAAGTTTGAAAAACAAAATTACTCTGTGTTCTATCCCATGTGTGATATATGTAGTTTATGTCAGCTACAGACCAATCGCTGCAGTCTAGCTAGTAAAAACCACAGGCCCCTAGCGCCGAAATATGCTAAATCGTAACATTAAAACTCTGATTTCCATTATTTTCAGATAATTGTGCTTCAACACTAATAGGACAATGTATGGAAGCACTAAACAATCAAACACAAAATGACGAATTTAACATTGATAATTTTCATGGCGGTATCGAGTGCAATATTGAAGAGGTTTGTATTTTTAATTTTTAAATAATCATTATAGCATAAACATATAAGTCAATTCCTACCAATCACTTACTTTTGTACCTTTTATAAAAAAATATTAGTTTCTGATAACATTTATATGCCCATATAAAGGCTGGTTTTCATTGCAAATAGTTTTACAGAAATCCGAAAGAGTAGAAAAATGAGAAATGTACCGCATATAAATAAATAATTTCGCAATATATACCGATTTTCATGAAAATCACTGAAATCCTTAGTAGGCAACAGCAATATAGCTCTGATCGGAGCGATAAGTCCAAGTGATGGTTTTTAGATCGAAGATCGAAATTCGATCAAAGATCAAAATCAATATAAAAATATGAAAAGGCTATAACCCGCTGTGCGGATCATTTAGTACCCTATCCCATCCCATCCTTAAAATAAATATTCCCAAAATGTCAGCTTTATGGCGATGTAATATAGAAAATGTCATTGTCATAACATATTGTTCAGATCGTTTATAAAAATCTTTTATGGTTCGACAAAAAACAATGATTTTCGCGGGTTATGAAGCGGCTATGAAGTAGTGTAAACAAAAGTGGGCTTTGCAAAAAACTTTCTAAAGACGAAATATAGACATTAGGATTGTCTAGATATCTTGTTCAAGAACTTTTTCAAAATCTCTCAACTACGTTTTTCTAAAAAGGGCAGATTTCAAAAATTTGTACACTTGTTCTGCTTTGCCGGACAAAAACACCAAATTTCAAAACTCTAGCTCAATATTTAAGGCCCATAAATCGGTAACACACAGACGAACGGACAGACATACATGGCTAGATCGACTCAGCTAGCGATTTTGAATTGATCCGTATACTTTGAGGTATATCTAGCGAAATTATTTCACCATGTTACAAACTTAATGTCAAAAGAAATATGCCCATATCGGATAGGGTATAATTAATTAATGACATGAACATTCAGTGTTCATACAATCCGAATAACTGTTTTGTATCTTGAATGTTATGCTTAACTGGAAAATAAACATTGAAATCAAAAATGCAGATATAACTTTCTTTACTGGTAGAAAATCATTTGGTAAAAAATGAGGCATTAATTAGTCTTTCGTATCACGAAACCAGCCCAAAGCTTAAGAGCATCAATCTTATCTCTGAAGTGGTTGTTTCAACGCAAAACCCCTAGTAGATATATAGTGTCACTATACCGGTCCGGTGTAAAATAGTATCAGACGCAATTTGGAGGAATTTACGAACCTTGGGCAAGATCATAGAAAAACCCCCAAGCTAAACACTTCATTCAAACTGCATCTCTGTGCCCAGTGGATATGCCCCTTCTCTTTGAAAATCTAATAAACAATTAAAAGTACAAGATGTCTCAAAAGAATGTTTATATATAGTGGATCGATTAAAAAAAAAGTAAGCTATCTGTTGAATAAATGTTTACCTATTTATTATTAAAGTACACAATTTTTTCACCAAAATTCGTCAAAATAATATCGTCCAAATGTAAACCTTCGATTTTGCGGCACACATTTTGTCGAACAGTCAATTTTATTGTGACGGCTTATCCTCGTAATCGCTGCCAGTTCGTGATGAATATTTTCTTTCAAATACGCCAGAAAAGTCGTCTTATTGGCGCATGCTTTAGATTTTTTAGTCCATTGGGTGTCAGGAAGTCAATTTATGTCACTTCTCCTGGATATCAATTTGACAGGGAACATTAAACGAAGTTACTCATTTTCACTGGGACTATGTTGGTTATTTATAGCCAGGAATGATTTGCGATTCAGGCAGCAAGTAGTCTTCTAACATCTCCACATAATGTAACGCTCTGAATTCACTGTAACTGTCAAACAACTAAGATCCGATAATTTCTCTCGCTGAAATCGCAGCCTAAACTTTAGGCGAATCAACGGATGTTTTATGCTTGTGTTTTGAATTCGTTGCACTCCAGTAGTACTTCTGGTTATTCACTTGTCCATTACGATATGAGCTTCATTCGAAAATAAAATATTTGTAAACGTTGAAAAGTGTTAATCGCCTTGTTTTTTCATAATGAAGGTGTAATGAACACCATTTAAAATTTTATTGTTTTACCAGAGTCCGTTACTAGAGAAAGGGGAAAAAGAATGACTAACTTCACCCATAAAGTGTCCGAAATAACTTCGGAGAGTTACTGTTTTTGTGTTGTTATATTTGCAGAACTTTCAAGCTTGTGTATTCTCTCTATGCGAGAAACTAGCGAAAATTTAATAATTTTATTTCTTTGAATTATAACTAGTTTCATGGATTTTGGCTGTGATTGAACGGCGCAACCTTACACTTAACAGGCGAATATGACACTTTATATTAGGACGTTACTAGATAGAAACTTAGATTCGTCCAGCTTTATATGACTTGATGTACATCAACGAACAAAATAAAACTACTAATTTTCAGCTTTCTGTACTATAATAACAAATGTCCCCAATTCAGACAGTTTATCTAAATCTTTAATGGATTGACAAAAAAACGACGTTTTCTATGGGTATGCAAACGGATAGGGTATGGTATGTTTCGCCAAAAATTTGGCGGTGGTTGATTTCTCTTCTTTTTTTTCGCAATTTTTTTATAAACGCCGGGAAGGTATACTACTTTGTTTGTTTATAACTTTTGATTAAATGAAAAAGAATGGATCTTATATTTAAAAATGTTTTATTTAATGTCGGCAATTATGCATAGATATGATATCAGGTAAATGTTTGCCTCTGTTAGTCTCCCAAATGCGAGCCCTTTTGAGCACATTTTCATTACATTCTCACACATTTCATGTAGTATTTCATTAATTTCATCAAGAATATTTTGTTTGAGTTGCTCAAGCGCTTCTGGTTTGTTTGCATAAACCTTGCTTTTCAGATATCCCCACAAAAAGAAGTCCGGAGCGATCAAATCAGGCGACCATGGAGGCCAATCAACATCACCATTTCTTGAAATAACTTATTGGGGAGAGAGGTCTCGCAGTAATTCCATTGTAATCCTAGCTGTATGCGACTGTGACACAGTTTTCAAACATATCACGATATCGCTACACATTCAAAGTAACCGTTACGCCGTTTTCATTTTCAAGGAAGTAAGGTCAAATGATTCCTCCTGACCAAATTACACACCAGACTGTAACTTTTAATGGATGCAAAGGTGACTGATGAATAATTTGAGGGTTTTTCAGTGCCCTGGACCGATTATTCTGTTTATTCACATATCCATTCAAATGAAAATGTGCCACGTCACTCATTATGATTTTTTCATGAAAAGCGGGGTTGTCATGGGCTAACTGTAACATCGTATTGGCATATGTACGGCGGCGTAAATGGTCTTGTGGAAGAAGCTCTTGTGTCAACTGAATCTTAAATGGAAACAAATGCAAATCCTTGTGCAAAAATGTGGCCAAAGTAGTTCTTTGAAGACCAAACTCCTGAGCACGGCGTCGAATTGAGGTTGATGGATTGTTTTGAACACTTCCTTGAGCAGCAGTAATGTTTTCAGCCGATCTTGCAGTACGTTGTGGTCCATGCTTGGGCCTATCACCTACAGACTCTCTTTCTTCGAAATCATTCATAAAAAAACATATAAATAATATGACAAATAATCATTTCGCATTTTTTATTTCGCAATTTTCATTTCGTTTTTTTGATAGATTAGCTTTTTGAAGTTAAGCAATTTTTTATTCGGCATTTTTTTACTGATCATTTCTCATATTGCTTAGATTTTTTTATTTGGCATTCAATTCTTTTGCAATTTTTTCGCTTTATTAAATTACATGCCTTAAATAAATTTTAACAATAAACCTCAAAAGCTTATGATATGGAATGATCAAGTGATTAAAACGTCTAAACGGCGAAATTACCTATCAGCTAAATAATGAAACGGCGTAGCGCTGATTTGCAAAATAACTAAAAAAAAAAAACAAATTGCAAAATAAATTTTGCGAAATGATTAAAATGTTTTTTTTTTTCAACGGAAATATAAAACCGCCGAAAATAACAATAGAAAATGAAACGTAAATTGCCAATAAGGTTGGCGAATTAAAGGAACAAAGAAATGCCAAATGAATTTTGCCAGACAATGGTGACCCAAAGGGAAAGGCTCTATGAATAGGGGTATATTAGTTTTCACATTATGTATGTAACATTGAGAACTAATTTCGCTAAAACAAACAACGTTTTACTTAAAAGGAGGAGTGGTGTTGGGCTTATTTAAGAAATATTTGCACTTGTTCTGCTTGGTCGGACAGAGTCTATATAACAAATTTTATCACTCTAGCTCAAATTTTAAGGCCCAAAAAATCGGTGACAAACAGACGGACAAACAGACTTTGCTAGATCAACTCAGCTAGCGAGTCTGAGTCGATCCACATACTTATCTATCGAAAATAGTTATCTATGTTATGAACTAAATGTCCAAACTAATAAAGGCACCCCTATTGGATGGGATATAACTAAAGTACATTTGATGCAATCTCATACAAATCTGTGTGCATTGATAACTAATAGATCAACTTTTGAATCTCGCTCTAAATACGAAAATGCAGTTTATAACAAACAAATAAAAATGTAGATATGCATTTTTACCATATATCATTTTCACTCACGCCCACACAGATCTTTAGAATTTGAAGTATACTATTTGGTTATATGTAGACACAACGATTTAAAAAAAAAATAAATTTGAATTTTTATTTAAAGTTGATTCAACAAGAAATGAGTATCGATGGGCTCCTTGATATAAATATTCCGCTGGCAACACTCAACACAACAAGTACAACGACCCCTTTGCAACATAATCATCATCAGCCAACGAACAGCAATGCGGGCACATCAATAGATTTACCTCAAAGTCAGTCAACAAACACTCACACGAGGGTTCAATATTCACAGGCCAGTGTGACGCCACCATCGTGGGTTCATTAAATATAATTATATATGTTGATCTTAAATAAATCCTCTTTTACTAAACTAAAGCTAAAAAAACACACAGCGTAATAATGAAAAATGTAAAAACATACAACAATACAAAAAAAGAGTCTTAAACTAAAAGAAGAAATTGTTAAAAAAAAAACATTTACTATATTAAATTTAGCAAAGTTTCAAATAGAAAAATTAACTAAGCCTAAGTATAATATATAAAAACCAACTAAACATGGAAAATACATGTAAAACATTTAATAAACGTTTTATTAAAAAAAACAAGAAATAATGTATATTCTTGTAGTCATGGCTGCTTCTACTTCTGTAATTTTAATTAACAGAAAAAACCAAACCGAAAATATATTTCTCAAAACGTAAGGTTAGTATTGCGCTTTTATTAAACAAAATTTGTACATATAAATATTAAAAATAAAAAGAAATGTCTTAGCCTTAAGTTGTAAATTGAACAAAACAAAAAAAACATAAGAACAGTGTATTTTAATTTGCGGAAAATGTACGTGTATCTCAATAATTTCATCACCACTCTTTCTTTCAAACGTTGATTTTTTATATTTTTTTAATCGTTGACCATTTATGCTGGAGCAATAACTGAAGTAAATATTTCATTGATTTTTTTAATGTAGAAAATATATCAAATATTTTTTTTTTTAAATATATTTTCTTTGAGTATGAGTAACTATTTTTCATTAAACACAGAAAATCCATTTAGATATAGGAATCGGTATCCAACCTATAGAAATCCAACTCAACATGGTGGATTGTGTTAACTGGTGATCACAGTAATTATATCATGATTTTTTAGTGAATTTTTTTAAATTTGTATATACATTAAAACTAGCTACAGACTTTCGCATTTTCCTTTTGACTGTAGCAACCCCATTTGTATTTCACTGGCGTGTGCCAATGCGTTGACGTTTTAGCCTGTTGAAAACTTTTGACATTAGTGTGGTGAGTATATGCTTCAAATTTTTAACCTTTTAGGAGATGAAAAAATCCAATGGTGAACTTAGCTCAACCAAACAAATATATTTGTAAGGTACAGTGGTACATGCTGATCACAAGTATTATTAAACTAACTATAAGTGAATAATAATCATAAATAAATAAGTTAAGAATATATAAATTAAATATAAATAAACAAATAAATTGATAACAATTAAAAATAATAAATATAAAACGAATAATAAACAAATATCAATCCGAAATATCCTGGCCCCTGGGGTACTATCATGTTTTTCGTTCCGAAAGTCAATCCTATTCGAAATTGCTTTTGATTTCGCTTCTTAATTGGTACTCTGTAACACTTTCTAAATGTAAAAATTACTACTATATACTTTTTGCACTTGCGGAATGTTTTCCGGCGAGTCTCGAGTCTCGATTTTCTTTCGAGAACTTTCATATAAACAAACCAAGAAAATACATTTGTACCTATATGTAAAGGGTGGTCCATTTCAAGGTTACCTACTTTTTTAAAGAAAAAAACACAAAAGATTCAAATTTAATGGAGAATGTTTATGATCATTTGAAAGAACATTCTTTGGAATTTATTTTTTGAAGATTATGTCTATCAAATGTTGGCCGTTGCTACGTCGCAGATGGTCCATCCGTTGAGTCCAATTTTCGATCACTCGTTCGAGCATTTCGATTGGTAACTGGCGAATGACACGCGTGATGTTTTCCTCCAAGGCCTGAATCGAAGCGGGTTTGTCGGCATAAGCTTTTGACTTTACATATCCCCACGTGAATTTTCATAATAAAGTTGAACAATTTGTAAACGTTGTTCACGCGTAAGTCTTTCCATTATGAAATGCCAAACCATACTAAACAAAAATAACATGACAGCATGACACGACTCACACGTGATCTGTCAAAAAAGGCTATTGAAAAAAGTATCTCTATTTGGATTACCCGTTATATTGATATTGAAAAAAAAAATCATAATTAAATGCCTTTTTTTCTTAATTGTTGGACAGACCAAAGACGCTTTGTGCGAAAAAACCGCTCTCAACAAAACCCATCATCGAAAAATTCATCATTCCCTACCGAGGAAGCCAATTTCCAAGAGGGAAGCAGTTAAAAAGGTCTCTTCGTCACAATCTTTTGGGCTGAATCTTCATCAAAAGAGGAAAGTATACCAAACGTTCAGCAATTGATGGATAAAATTGGATAAAAACGACAAACAAATCGATAGGTAGGTGCAAATCGAAAAATGAAAACTGTGATTTTAAAAGTAAGAATTTTATAAGAAAAAAATAAAACGGAACCTGTTGTACTTTGGATAGTTAGTGAAGAACGAGAAATAAAATATTGTGGAAATAAGAGAAAACATAAAACTTGATTCGTAGTTCAGATTCATATCACCGTTAACTATTATTTATTCATTTATTTTTGCTCAAAAATTCAACATGATAACTACATTGTCATGGCACAACAAAAATCATAAATTCCTATTGCAGCTCTAGAGCAAGAAAAAAAAATACGGTGTCTTAAACATTATTAACTTCGGAATGAGCGAAAAAAAAAGGCGAGAAGCTAAATTATATTAAAAGTCAGGAATTCCAGGAGTGGTTTGTGTTGTGGACCTAACACAGATTCAAATGATAAAATCGAAAACAGACGAGCACTTATATTTCAAAGGAAAATTCTAAATCTATATAAGCCTAGCAAACAATTTACGTGTGATACAACAATAAAATAGGCTATATAGATTTCGTGAAGCCTTGATAATTATCCAGGGCCAGTCTTACACCCTAACCCTGGATAGAAAATGTGCCACCTGTTGAGAGCAAGGAATTTCGACTATCAGATGTCATTAGTGTAGATTGTAATAGCTGTCCACATGCCATCTCTATCATTAACCAATTCGCAGTTCATCATTAGTAGCAGCAGCAGACGTTAACCTTAAATTTATTTGTTCACTTTTCCTGATTATTATAGACATACTTTTTATTGAAATAAATATTCACACTTATCATGAATCCCGCCCGAAATATTTTTTGTTCGTCCGAAATACAAAAAGGTTATTGTGATTTTCAAACGAACAAAATTTTACTTCGAACCATCAGCAACATTTCGAACAATTGTGATCTTAACAAGTAGTGGAAAATGCAAGTTGAAAAAACAAAATTTATATGTTTATTAGAGTAAGGTTGGTTTGTTAGAGTAAACAGTTTATTATAAACTTGAATTTAATTTAAATTTTTAATTTTTAATGGAATCGCGTGGATTGTATGTCAACTTCAAAGGAAACTGAAGGTAAATCTGTCACAACATTACCACGGTTATCGATTTGTTTGTCTTTTTTATCCAATTTTATCCATCGATTGCTGAACGTTTGGTATACTTTCCTCTTTTGATGAAGATTCAGCCCAAAAGATTGTGACGAAGAGACCTTTTTAACTGCTTCCTTCTTGGAAATTGGCTTCTTCGGTAGGGAATGATGAATTTTTCGATGATGGGTTTTGTTGAGAGCGGTTTTTTTCGCACAAAGCGTCTTTGGTCTGTCCAACAATTAAGAAAAAAAGGCATTTCATTATGATTTTTTTTTCATAGTCAATATAACGGGTGATCCAAGTAGAGATACTTTTTTCAATAGCCTTTTCTGACCCAGCATTCATTATTGGATAATATTCGACCGAATAGACCACGTACAGCAAGCTGTGAAGAAAATATAGCGGCCGTAGCTTTTTGTTTTTTTTTTTATAATTTACACGTACTCAAGGGGTTATGAATACCCTTTTATATGTTACCATAGTACGAGCGTTTTGAGAAGGGGAAGAAAGAGAGGATAGGAAAGATTTTGGATGTAGTGGAGACTTAAACTCCATGAGAGTTTACACGAAGACCGTAGAGAGTCGATTCGGCGCCGTTCGCAGCAACTCGGACTGACGTATGGAACGACTTGGCGCATTTTACGTCAAGATCTTAAATTGAAAGCGTACAAAATACAGCTTGTGCAACAGCTGAAGCCGCTCGACCTTCCCAAGCGACATCGCTTCGCTCTATGAGCTCATGAAAAGTTCCAAGAAGATCCGACGTTTTCGAGGCAAATTTTGTTTAGCGATGAGGCCCATTTCTGGCTCAATGGGTATGTAAACAAACAAAATTGCCGCATTTGGGACGAAGAGCAACCTGAAGAGATTGAAGAACTGCCACTTCATCCAGAAAAAACAACGGTTTGGTGTGGTTTGTGGGCCGGTGGAATCATCGGTCCATATTTCTTTAAAAATTATGCCGGTGCGAACGTAACCGTCAATGGCGACCGTTATCGTGCCATGATAACCGACTATTTGATGCCTGAAATTGAAGCTCGTGATCTCGGCGACATTTGGTTTCAGCAAGACGGCACCACTTCCCACACATCGCACCAATCAATGGACTTATTGAGAGGACATTTCGGTGAGCACATAATTTCACGTTTTGGGCCGGTCGATTGGCCACCAAGATCGTGTGATATCACACCGTTAGACTTTTTCCTGTGGGAATATGTAAAGTCAAAAGCTTATGCCGACAAACCCGCTTCGATTCAGGCCTTGGAGGAAAACATCACGCGTGTCATTCGCCAGTTACCAGTCGAAATGCTCGAACGAGTGATCGAAAATTGGACTCAACGGATGAACCATCTGCGACGTAGCAACGGCCAACATTTGATAGACATAATCTTAAAAAAAAAATAAATGCCAAAGAATGTTTTATTATTATTATTATTATTTATTAACATGTAATTTAAAATTACAGGGTAATATAAAGATTATAGAACCTAGCTGCGGAGACTATTGGCTCTTATTTGATAAAATTATAAAGTTAATTTAAGAGTTTCAATAAATTTATTTACATTTTCAATATTTGTAGAGTCTGGATAAGTTAACACGATCGGCTATTCACCTGACGATAAAAAAATGATTGCGCTGCAATTTATTCATACACGCGCATCCGTTATGCGCTTCACGACGAACGGTGTCAACTTGTGCACTCCAGGTGCGAGATTACGGCAATGGGTCTGCGTGGGAACCAAGGTCAAGCGAAGTTAGGTTTTAGGTATTAAGAAATATTGTAGTTAGTGGAAGTTGGCGAGTAATAAAGAGAAGACTTATTATAACGTAAATTGTACTTTTATTTAATAACCCAGTGGTGCGCGAATCAAAGATTCGCGCGGGATTAATTTTTTAAATTTATAAGGACTAAATTCCTTTACTGATATTTTAATATTTCATAAATTGATTTGTATTGAAATATGGATTCTATTATTGGTTTTGCAATTTGACAATTTTCTAGGAGATGTGGGATATTTAACGTTGTGTTGCAGGAAGTGCATATCGGCGGGTTGTTTTTGGTGAGCAGATGTTTTTGAGTTATTGATGTGTGACCGAGTCTTAGGCGAACGAAGTTTGAGATTTTATGTTTAGATTGGTTTGTGGGGTATATTGGGTGAAATTTTTCTGCGTTTACTTTTTTATAGTGGTGGTGATAGAGGCTCCATTCAGTTTTTTGCTTGGTTCTTAGGTTTTTAAGAATACATGTTTGAAGATCTTGTTTGGTTAACACATTGAATTGGTAAACTGGTGCGTCTTTTCCAGAATTTGCGGCTTTATCAGCTTCCTCATTACCACGAATATTTACGTGTCCGGAGGTCCACAAAAGTTTGATTTTATTTGGCTTCATAGCAATCTTGTTTCTTATTGCAGAAACTAGTTCAGTGTTATTGTTTGGGTTGCTTATTGCTTTTAAAACCGACATGCTATCGGAGCATACAACAAATTTTCCACTGTAGTCCAAAGTTGCCTTAGTCGCTTGGAGGATTGCAAAAGCTTCTGCCGAGAAAATTGATGTGAATTCTGGGAGGGTACCAATGCTTATAATATAACCATCTTCTAGTGTAACGGCAAACGATGTATTGTTATGTGATTTGGATCCGTCAGTAAACATGAATTTTCAACCTTTATTTTTAAGTTTTGATGAGATGTCAGAAAATAAAGAGCAATATTGCGCGTTGTTGGTATTTGTTTTCCTATAGTGAGCCAAAGACAACAAAATCGACTCAGGTTGTATATGCCATGGCGGGTAAGATAGAACATAGTTTTGTGACTTTTTTATAGGAAGTTCCATTTTTTGCGCTTTCTCAAGGATTTTGCTTATTGTGGACGGGATGCGTTTTTTACATTTGTGTCCAATGGATTGGTGAATGTCCTTATCAATAACGGAGTTTTTTGAAAAAACCAACTTCGCAATCAACTTTGATGTTATTTCTTCGTAACGTTGTTCGACTGATGGAAGGCCTGCTTCTGCAAGTATATTTTTTATTGGTGTTGTAGGGAAGGCGTTGATGCTCCTCCTTGCTGCCTGATGGTACGTTGGCAGGATAATTTGAAGAGTGGTTTTAGGAGAATTGCCGTAAATATATATACCATAGTCAATTTTACTTAGGACTAGCATTTTTGTAATATATGAAAGGGTATTAATATGCACATGACTTTTCTTACTTGCTAGATACTTAATAATACTGAGTCTCGCAGCTAGCGATTTTTTCAAACTTAAGCAGTGTTCCTTCCACTTAAACTTATTATTCAATTTTCGATTTGTACACTATTTATAGTTAAAGTAAGTTCAGGGCAATTAATTTTTCTGCAAATATGAAGTATTTTACATTTTTGTAATGATAATTTTGCTCCTGAAGCAGACGACCATTCTAAAATATCTTTGACAACGTAATCGAATTGAGTCTTACATTTTTTTAAATCATTTATTTTGCTTAATATATAAATGTCGTCTGCATAAAAGCAGCTATCTAAAAGTTTATAATTATTCAATATAGTTGAAATTTCGTCGAAAGCAATAATAAATAATACCACCGATAATGGAGATCCTTGGGGGATTCCGTTATACAATGAATATGTATTAGAAAACAAATCGTTAACTCTCGTAACGAATTTTCTATTTGTTAAAAAAGATCTAACATAGCTGAAGATTTTTGGTCCAACGTCCCATGTTTTTAGCTTGTGAAGCACTATATGCAAACCGATCCGGTCGAAGGCTTTTTCAAAGTCAAGCGAAAGCACTGTTACGTGATTTTTCGAGGATATCGCTTTAGAGATATAATAATCTAAGTGAAGATGCTCAACAACACATCCTCTGTTTACTTGAAATGCCACTTGATTGGGGGATATTAATTTTTTTTTCAAGGAGCCACATCAGGCGTTTTGCAACGATTTTTTCTAAGACTTTAGAGAAGCAAGATATTGGGCGATAACCATCAATTAAATATTTGTTCTTATTACGTCTAGGTATGGGCAGTAGCGTAGCAGTTTTCCAACTTTGTGGAATTACTGCGGTTTGGAGAACGTTATTGTATAGTATGACAAGTCTCTGTTTTACATCAAAAGGTAGGTTTTTAAGGATTGGGTAACAGATCCAATCTCTACCAGGTGTTTTACCCTTATTTTGCTCAAGCTCGCTTCAAATTCAACTAAGGAAATAGGTTCTTCTATCCGCTGAGCGAAGGTATTCTTACTGGGTGTGTAGGAAGAACTATTGCTAAATTAATTTTTTTTGGTTCTAAAAATCATGTGGAAATTTGTGTCTTTTGAGTATTCAGACCAGGTTTGAGAAAATAAATTAGATATTTGTGTTGGCTCTGTTATAATCGTATTATTTGATTGGATACATGATATTCTAAGTGGGTTGGGATTACCAGTAAGTCGACGGATGTTTTGCCAAATTTTTGTTGTAGTGGATTTCGGATTTATGCTAGAAGTAAATTCTGCGAAACTATTTGATTTGCTTTGTTTGAGTTCACGCCTAAATTTTGCATTTGCCTTTTTGTATAATATTAAATTGGAATGTGTGAGTGATTTTTGGAATTCTTTCAATGCTTTCATTTTCTCTATGCGTAGTGTCGAGAGAGTTTGGTTCCACCATGGGACAATGCGTTTGGCCTGAAGTTTATTTTTGGCTGTTGTTTGGGGAATCGACACATTTGCAGCGGTTCTTATTGCTTTTTTAATTAAAGCTGCTCCCTTGTTGGTGTTTGCCGTTGTGGGCTTGTCAGATAAGTATTCTGTTACAACTTTTTTGAAAGTTGTCCAATTTGAGGACAGGGGTTTTTTTTTTAAAAAGGTTATTCCGGATTTAAAAAGTGAAATGATTGGAAAATGATCACTATTGTGTAGGTCACTTAAAGTTTTCCAGGTGGTCATAGGAAATAGCTCTGGTGAACAGCAGGTTATATGGGTGTGGGTTAATGAGTTATGTGTTGATAGATGTGTTAGACAGCCGTCATTTAAAAGAATTAGATTTTCATTAAGCAAAAATTCTTCCAAAATTTCGCCTCTTTTGTTTGTGACTGGTGAACCCCAAAGCGTATTCCACGCATTTATGTCACCACCAAGAATCACAGGAGAGTCAGTTTGACTGATAATATTGTCTAGATCATTTTTACAAAACGTTTGTTGTGGGTGGATGTATAAGCCAACGTAAGTTATTTTGGATTGGGATTGTATTTCTACTGCCAGAGTTAAAATATCTGAGTTGATCGGTAGAATTTTATGAGGAATATTATTCTTGATCAATAAACATATACCTTGTTTTGATGTTGTGTTACTGGGAAGATTTTTAAAATAACCTATATAATTTTTAGGAATGATGGGTGTGAAATTAAAAGGGCAATGTGTCTCTTGCAACGATATTATACCAGGATTCTGGTCCTTAATTAAAATACTTAGTTCATCAAAGATATTTAAAAGACATTTTATGTTCCATTGTAGTATATTTAACGTCATATTATAGGCTTTTTTCTTAGACACAAACTTTTCCTACGTAAAGCAGGAAAAGGGTACTTACTTGTACTTGGGTTTGTTGTTTGAGGAGATTGAGTTTGTTGTAAATATATAGAGGTTTGTTGATTTGGGTTGTTCAGATATTGACTCTGCGACAGATATTGACTTAGGGCTCCCTGTGGGGCTCAAATGATTCAACCTCTGATTCGCAGAGTCTGGGTTTTGGTTACAAGGTTTTTTTTTATACGTCATCATCATCATCGCTTAGTGTTTTAATTTCGGTTTGGTTAGTGTTATCATTGAAAAGAGGTAGTTGTTGTGGTAAGGGAGCGGTGTGCTGAGAGGTGTTGGGAGTATTATTGTTTGTTGGTTGATTAGAAGAAAGTGGTATAGATGCGGTAATTTTGTTTAAGTTTAAGAGAGCTTGTGCTTGAGATAAATATGTTAAAGAGAAATTACTGGAGGGTAAAGTAGTGGTTGCGTCAAATGTGGTTGCGGAAGAGGTTTTTGATATGGCGCGATAGTAAGATGGAGATGTAAGGGGAAGAGAGGAGAGATTTGTGATGTTTTCAGAGTTATTTTCATTTGAGAGGTTGCAAGGTTTTTTTTTGTACTTTGGTTTTATTATGTGAAGAGTTTTTTGTTGTTGTTTCTTGAACATTTTTATTTGGGATATTTTGTTTCAGCTTTTCAGCAAATGTATTTGATGACGGAGCCAAAGAATGTTCTTTCAAATGATAATAAACATTCTCCATTAAATTTGAATTTTCTGTGTTTTTTTCTTTAAAAAAGTAGGGAACCTCGAAATGGATCACCCTTTACATATCATATCAATTTGACAAAAACAGCTGTAAAAAGTTGTTAACCTGATATAAAAATATCACGATTATAGTTTTAATATCAAGGAAATAATGAAATATCAATTTATAAAGATTTTTTTATACACTTTAATATCAGTTCTTAATATCAAAACTACTATTTCTATTACTCATATCATTCCACAGTAATGTTGTAGGATTAACGTTTTTTAATATGAAAATGATACGTGAAATATAAATAGTATATATATTTTTTTCCCGTGGGTGGTGGAAATCTCAAAAGACACGATGAGCACGTGCCCAAAGTAGTGTGGGACTTTAACTCCACTAAAACCGCCACCCTTATTTTTGCAACTAAGTATGCAGACCGGCTTTTGCACTTGCTTGTATAATTGCAGCTTCTTAAGTTTCGAATATTTTCAGAGTAACCAGTATAGTTCTCTGTATTTATTTAAAGTTCTTCGCATTTCTTTTTTACATACGAGTTCCATTTTACTTTTGCATCAAATGTCAAGCCGATATATTTCGCTTCATTGTCAAAAGGGACTCGAGCGGTATTGAGAAATACTGGCAAATTGTTTGTCCGCTTATACGAAAAATGTACATGAATCGATTTGGTCTCTTTAAGTGCAATCCGCCAGGATTTTGTCCATTCATTAACCTTGTTGGTGCTCATGACGTCACAAGGGCATTCAATAATTATCGAATGTACCCACTACCGAATGCACCAACCACTCAAAAGGAAATATCCCAAAAAGGGAATTTCTGTCAACGAACCAGATGTCAGAATCATTGTTTACCTTTTAACAACTGATTACCAATAAAATTAAATAAAAAAAAATATACTTTTATAACACAAAGCAAACGGTGGCATTTTTATTTCCACTAGTACGGAATTATTTTTTTGTCTTAAAACATTGCAGCTAAATGAAACAGTTTACTCTTTGTGTTCAAACCCGAGCAACCTCGTTAAAAGCGTTTTGTAATTTCATATTTGTTTCCTCTATTGTTGTGCCAACTGCTAGTATATCTGTATCTTCAGCAAACGTGGCAACTATTGTATCGTTGTTTGCGGGATATCACGTGTAAATAGGAGTTACAAGAGCGGGCCAAGGTCGCTTCCTTGTGGTATTCCTGCCAGTATTTCTTTGAACTCCGAAAATTCGTTTCCAAGTTTCACACGGAAGAGTCTATGCTCAATATACGACCCGAGGATTTTATATAATTTTTCACGCAGAACTTGTCTTAGTTTATATTGAAGGCCTCTATGCCAAACTTTGTCAAAAGCTTGCGACACGTCAAGAAATACGGCTGAGTAAATTTTCTTTTCTTCGAATGTGGCATGTGGACAGTCGAATGTTTACTTCTAAACCCAAATTGATGGTCAGGTAAAAGGCGTTTCTTATCAATAACGGGGTGTAAGCGACCGAGTTATATCCTTTCAAAAACTTTTGATGTTATTAGAAGAAGTGAAATAGTCTGTAAGATATTATTTCATTCGGTGATTTTTCTGGTTTGAGAACCATAATCACTTCCGCGACCTTCCACTGTCGTGGTATGTATTTTAATCTAATTGCTGCATTTACAATGTACAGGAGTTTAGTTAATGTTTTTCGAGACAACATTTTAAGAAGTTCTCCTGTAATTAGGAGCTTTCTTAGGCGTTAATTTCTGTATTTCCCGTTCAAGCTCGGCAATACTTGCATATCTAACTAGATTACTATCGGTGGCAGTCTCGAATAAATTAACGTTTTCTGGACCATCAATGGTTTAAATGTTCCAAGATGTGCGGCAAAAACGTCTGCTTTTTCCTTATTGCTTTTTGCCCAAACATCTTGAGTTACCCTAATTGGTGGCATAGTGTTTTTTGGCCGTTTTATGACTTTAATTGCTTTCCAAAGTGAATAATTCGATTCTTTTCCAGTGGTAAGGCTTTGCAGATAAGTTTCTACTGCATGGTTTTTGAAGTTTTTAATCGAATTTGATAGCATGTTACTCAACCGAATGAGATGTGTTTTATCTTGCGGGGCACGAGTTTGGTGCCATCGTTTTCGAGCTTTTCTTGTTTGTCTAACCAAATCTATTATTTCCCATGGGTACTTGGTAGTACTATAGCTTTCTATTTTGCGTTGTTGAGGAGTATTATTCCATGCTGCTTTTTGAACAGTATCGATAAAGGAGTCAACCGCGACTTCGAGTTTTAATGGGGATCTAAGCGATACACCCAGTCGAATATTATTTTCAATATCGTTTTTGAAGCCTTCCCAGTTGGTTTTTCCGTTTGTTAGTCTGGGTGGGTTTTCATATCTAATGGTAGACTCGCTTGTTGTTAAAATGGCCGGAGAATGATAAGAGCAAAGATCAAAGCATTCTTCAACTTTTATTCGTTTGGACGGCATACTTTTTACAATGAAAAATTCGATCGGATCCGGTATTTTTGTAACATCAGTTGGCCAGTAAGTTGGTCCCGTAGAATAAAATTCGGTATTGTACTTTCTACCAACATCGTAAAGACTGAATGTTTCGCATTAAAGTCCCCTCCGATCACAAAACGCTGTCCAAGGGAATTAAGCAAGTTTTCAAAGTTGATTTTCTCAAACTTGCATCGTGGTGGGCAGTAAAAATAAGAGCATTGTTTCGCATTGCATTGCATTGTTTCGACTTCTAATTTAAAATCAATCGAATGTTCGATACACTCTTTTATATATAGTGATGCTCCCCACCTCTAGCCTTATGAAAATAACCTTTAATCTTTAAGTGGGAATTACACTTTGCATAAGTTTCTGATATTAAATAGACGTCGATATCTTTTTCCTGCATCAACAATTCAAGTTCTTCAAGTATCTGCCAAAGGCCATTGGCATTCCACGTCAGAATTTTAACAAATCTTTTCATGCTGAAGGTAGATTACGTCCGTTTCGAATACTATTTTTAAGCTTTACTAGCCGGTCGAAAATAAGTGTATTCGCTTCGCGCTGTTCCTCCAGTTCTGAAAGAATAATCGAAAAAACGTTGGAAACGGGGTCTGGTGAGGTATTTTTATCGGATACTGTATCTTCAGATACAGATACAGATGATTTCCGGCACATTTTACACATCGCAACTCTTTCTGACAATAGGTTTGCGTATGATTATATCCTTGGCAGCGTTTGCACTAAGGACCTAATTTTGAATCCTTACGCATGTGTTCGATTTTTACAACAATATTAAGTATTGTTTTTATTTCCTAAATTTTTTTCAGACTTTCTGTTTTATCGAAAGTGAGTTTTATTCAATTTTCTTCACCCTCCTTTTTGCTGTTTGTTTCGCTTGACAATGTTAACGGCATCTATAACTTTATATTGTCTGTTTTTCAGATCGCTAACTATGCCATCCTTTAGCCACCACGGCATGTAACCCTCTGAAGCTATGAAGTTACTTGGTACCCTGAAAATGGTAACGACTTTATCAAGGTATGCAACTTGTTATAGTCGTCTATGCCGATTATATAATTGGCGGTGGGGGCCGTTGTTTTAGCTGTTTCGCTTTATTAGTATTCTCTTTATCGTGGCTTAATAATTCAGGTGAGGATATAGCTTTCCTTATTTTCACCGGTCTTTTCTTTAGAGTGTTGTAGAACGAGGGTAGACTCTTATTGGCTTTAACTTGGCAATGCCCAGTGTTGTAACTCTGACTACACATCAAGTGCTTATTTTTTTACCTCCAAGTGATAACCATCGGGTACTGGTCTCATCCAACCAGATTTGACTTGCTAAACGATAAGCGCGAGTGTTGATAACATGACGAAAAACAGCAACACTATAAACAGCCAGGTCAGAATGGCACGGAATGAATACCCGGCCGGTCGTAGGGGTATCTTATAAATTGGAACTGGCCCTCCAGGTTGGGGGTCGTGCTTTGGGTTGACTACCCAACCATGAAAAATCTAACGGTTACGAAGCAACCAATAGAAACAACAGAAACAGGGACTATTCGGATGCGGATTTGTTATAAGTGTCTGACTTAGGCAAGAAGTCTTATGTTTCGAAGACATTAGTGACCGCATTGTAACGATCCGCATCAAGGCCAAATTCGCCAACATTAGCCTTATATGCGCTCACGTCCCAACGGAGGCAATATATGATATAGATGAGGACTGCTTCTATGAGCTCCTTGACAAAACCTATGAGCGACTACCAAAGTACGATGTTAAAATCGTGCTGGGAGATTTTAACGCAAAGGTAGGAAGAGAAACCATCTTTAGCAGTATTGTAGGAAAACATACCCTACACGACAACACGTCAGGTAACGGACTTAGACTAGTTGACTTCGCACACGGTTTCCTCATATCGATATCCATAAGGGGACATGGCGGTCTCCAGATCAACGAACGGTCTATCAAATTGATCACATAGCGATAGACAAGAGGCACGCATCCAGTATTTTGGATGTACGAACATTACGAGGAGCTAACATCGACTCGGACCACTACCTTGTTGCAGCCAAGGTTAGAATGCGGATATCCACCACTCCACAACAATCCAGAAATACTGTAAAAAAAATTAATGTCGAAAGACTGCAATCGCAACAGACCGCCAAGACCTTCGCGCAACGCGTATCTCTAAACCACTCGAATAACACCACACCACCACCATCGAATGTCGAAGAACTATGGCAACGATGCCAACAAGCCATTAGATCAGCCGCAACTGATGTGCTAAATTTCTCGCGCCCACCAGCAAGAAACTCCTGGTTTGATGAGGAATGCCGACAGATGCTCGCAGCCAAGAACGAGGCCTACAAGGCTAAGCTGCAGGTGAAGACGAGAGCTGCCGTTGAGCTCTATAGGCAGAGAAGAAGGGAAGAACATCGGCTTTTTAGAAAGAAAAAAAAAAGAGCAAGAAACTCGCGCGATCGAGGATATAGAGAGGTGCCACTCCAGGAAAGATGTTCGCAAGTTTAAGCAAAGTGTAAAACGTCAAAGCCAAGGATACAAGGCTCGAACAGAATCCTGTCATGATGAACAAGGAAATATCGTAGTTGAGACACAGTCGATGCTGAGGATATGAAAGAACCACTTCTGAAGAGTGTTCCGTTCCGCTGTCAGGCAGAACGAACCATTCAATAGTGCAATGACAGCGAAAGCTGCCAACCACCCGACTTTAGTGAAGTGAGGATAGCAATATCTAAACTGAAGCTTAATAAGGCTTCCGGAAATAACGACCTTCACGTCTAGCTTTATAAAGCCGGCGGAGATGACTTGGTAAGTAACATCCACCAACTCATAAGCCGAATTTGGTCGGAAGAAAGTATGCCTGAAGAATGGAACCTCAGCATCGTTTGCCCGATCCAAAAAAAAGGAGACCCTCTAAACTGCGCTAACTACAGAGTCATAAGTCTCCTCAACATCGCCTACAAAATTATATCTGCCGTAATATGTGAACGCCTGAAACCGTTTACCAACAACCTGATCGGCCCTTATCAGTGTGGTTTTAGGCCAGGAAAGTCAACAACCGATCAAATCTTCACACTTCGGCAGATCCTGGAAAAAACCCAAGAAGTGCATCGATACCCACCACCTATTTATCGATTTCAAGGCGCATACGACAGCATTTATTGAGACGGACTATACAGAGCCATGTCTAGTTTTTGTATACCGTCCAAACTCGTCCGTTTGTGTAGGATGACGATGGAGAATTCTCGCTGCTCTATGAGGGTCGGAAACGACCTCACTGACACATTCGATACCAAAAAAGGATTTAGGCAAGGCGATGCGCTGTCATGTGACTTGTTCAATCTGATTCTTGAGAGGATTGTGCAAAACTCACGAGCAAACACCAGAGGCACAATTTTCCAAAAATCTGTACAACTACTAGCATACGCCGACGATATTGACATCATTGGTAGGACCCAACGTGATGTCATAGCCATGTTTGCTAGTATAGAGAAGGAAGCGGCAAAAATGGGTTTAGCAGTAAATGAGGGCAAGACGAAGTATATGCTGTCAACACGAAAGGACACACAACATCGGCGAATTGGACAGAACGTAACCATTGACATATATAATTTTAGGTAGTACGGGACTTTATCTATCTCGGCTCCGCTATTAACTCTGACAAGAACATCTCGTTAGAAATTGAACAAAGAATTACTCTTGCCAACCGCTGTTTCTTCGGGCTAAGAAGGCAATTCAGTAGTAACGGCCTCACTCGAACAACTAAGGAGATCTTATATAAGACCCTGATCATCCCAGTCCTGCTCTACGGCGCTGAAGCTGGGACCGTCTCAAAAGCGGATGAAGAAATCCTTGGTCGATTTGAGAGGAAAATTCTTCGAAAAATCTTCGGTCCCGTTTGCGTTGACGGGCTATGGAGACGAAGATTCAACCAATATCTAAACGAGCTGTACAGCGACATGCCCCTGGTCAAAAAACTCCGCATTGGATGCTTAAGATGTTTAGGACATGCAGAACGAATGGACACCAATACTCCGGCTCGCAGAGTCTTCGATTCCCAGCCTGCCGTCGGACGCAGTAGAGGAAGACCTCGCCTTAAGTGGCGCGAAGAAGTAGAAGCCGACCTCAACCAACTTGGAGTGCGCAACTGGAGGCATTTAGCTAAGGACCGGGCTAATTGGAGAGGCATGTTGGTTGAGGCCCAGATTCATTCCGGACTGTACCGCCACTGAAGTAAGTAAGTTTTCTTTAGAATCCAGTCGGTTTCATGACTGAGTTCTTCTTCTTCGGTATGGTATTCTGATATAACCGGGCAGTTTGCACTCGGTTTTAGTTCATTACTTAATTTTAATGAACTCTTTAGAGTCATGTTTTCATCCTTAAGGTTGAGAGTTTCTTTCCGAAGCTCTTCGCAGATCAGTTCGCCTTTGTGTAGCCTAGTTCGAAGAACGTCGTTTTCGTCCTCAAGGCTTTTTGTTTTCTCTGAGTCTCATTTTTCGTCCTTACCCAAAGGGACGAATTTTTGATATTTGAAAAAATCAAAACAACATTTTTTTGATATCAATTTGTTGGGAAAATGTAAAAATTACATATTTTTGATAATTTAAAATACTAAATAATCAAGTTATATAATGACAAGTTTTGTGTTCGTTAAAAAAATTTCAAACTCCGGCTACTCAGACCGTCTATCTGTCTGTCCTCGGATCTACAGCCTCACCATTAGTCCATTGTTTGTTGGTCAATGTTATTTATAACATATGCGAAGCGCACTGCTTCACAACCTGGCATCATTAAACTAGTTTGCATTCACCATTCGCATTTATTTTGCGTTTTGGAAATCAGCCTAGTTCTCTTTCAGAAAGCTTTTTTGAGAGTTTTTAAAAAGTATTTCATTTTTATATTTTCTCTAACCATTTTTACAAATTTGTGTACGCTTTTCTTAAGTCCATGCTTTTTTCTTACAGCTTGCGGAGTAACAATCGACAGATACCTATTAAAAGAAGATATCAATGAAAGAAATATTATTGGGTAGTATTAAAGAACCCCACGTGCTGGTAGAACTATTTAAAATAAACACATTCTCTATCATTCATTCTTTGTTGGCCCTAAACTTAATGTTAGTAAAATTATCAATTTAAAAATATTTACTGCTCCACCAATCCATTTAAATGTTTTGCCAAAGAGATATTCTGTGATTAGAAATAAAACTTTTTTACATAAATTAAACTTTGGAAAAATTGCAAGGTATTTAATTTAATTTAAAAAGGCCGAAATGAATTGAGATTAACACTAGAATGAAACGGGTAAGTATAATAGTAATGCCAAATGGATATTTTCAAAAATAAATTTGATAGATTAAAAAGAAAGTTTAGTTAAATTTATCATCACAAAAATACTATCCAAATATCAAAAAATTTACATCAATTTGATATTTTTAATGTTTATCAGATATTCAAAAAGTAATACTTTTAATGTAAATTACAGACTTATATTGTTAAAAAAACGTTTAAAACATCATTTTGATAATTACCACGTTAAAATGTAACAAAATTATCAAAATAGTACTAATATTTGAATGTCATTTTGATAGTTAAAATTATAAAATTTACATTTAAAAAAATGTTGTTTCGATCAAAACTGATATGTCTACCATAGACATATCAGTTTTGATATTTTTAATGGTGAAAATTTTTTATCCCCCGAAAAAGTTAATTTAAAGGTCGTATTATCAAAATCTTTTTTCCGTGAATCTAAAAGAAAAATGACAATGGGCTACGAGAAATAAAGATGGATGCTTACCTTCTTCCATTCACGATACTCGTTATTTCTTACGACTGACATTTGGCAGTCGTATAGCTTTCGTTTTCGTATTGTTTTGTCTGCAAGTGATTGTACTCAGCTGTTAAAATCTAAGCAAAAACAAATAGAAAATAGAAAAAAATTTATAATTTATAATTTAATAGGCCACCAACACAAACAAAGCAAATGGATTTGCTTACTGCGTTCATGGAACTCAATCCAGATCTCGCCAAAAATCATTTGCCAAATAGCCAAGCAAAGGCCAAGTCCAAATTATTTTGGAACCACTTGACACAACAACTCAGTGCAAGTGGACCTCCAGAAAAAAACACCAATGGATGGAAAAAATGTAAGTTCTTTTTAACATTGACAAGAAAACTAATATATGATTGTTTGTTTTTCCAATGTGTATCCAGAATCGCCTTTTGAATGTAATGATTATAACTATTCAAAATACTTAAAAAATATTGAACCTACCGAGTAGCCAACTTCGCTTATCACCATTGTTCCATCTCTGAAGCAGATTGCGACGGCAGTCGCTTAGACTAAACACAAAAGAATCATCGGATGATCCACTATATCTCGCGCCAATTGCCCGAATCATCATTTTATAGTCGCAGACCTATCAAAATAAAAAGAATCTTAGAAACAAAACATCTATAGATGAGTTGTAAGTACTTACTATCATAGCGTTAACACTGTGGTTACCCTTTCTGTTAAAATATATGTGTTCATTGGTAGTTGGTCTTATTATTTTAATATGTGTACCGTGCACACATACAATAATGCCTGGGAAGCGGAACTTCTCATAAAAATATGGCTTGCTGGAAGACATCTCATCCTCCGTCATGAGGAATGATATATGTTGGGACACAAAACACTCTCCATAACTGACAACATTTTTGTTATGATTGCCGACAAAGTTGGTTGCGCCATACCGACAAGGAAATCTTGACCGGTTCCTCTTTGGTAGCCACCCTCTGCTAGAAATCGAAGAGTCGCACACAATTTCAACACATTTGGTATATATGTTGATCTTGCACTCGGAAGTTGCGAATCAATCTTTCTCAGAACATAAACGAACGCTTCTTTATTTACTCGAAATAGTTTTTTAAATCTAAAATAAATTGTAATAAGTACATCAAGTATGGACGTATGGGTAAATGATTGCTTACGCTGAATTGGGAATGCTCATTGGGTCTGAATTATCCCTAATTCGTCTCCTTGAGATTAATGCTTCCTCCTCTTCGGAATCATCATCACTATCCAAAAATAAATCGCAATGAAAAAACATTTTTACAGAATTTAATTATTCCCGAATTCACGACTTTTTGTTTACGTTATTCAATTTTTGACAGTCCTAAATAGGATTGAAGTTGGTTGCGCTTCAAAAATATATGTTTTTTTTTCGTTTTCATTTGGCAACACTTTTGTTACGCCTTTTTCGTTTTACACGATCGCACTTATCGTGACTATCGTTTACTTCTTTATCGTTTGCTTGCCGTTCGTTTCGTTTTATGAAAAAGAGCCCCTGTTTAAAGTTTAATATGGCCCCGAATCTCTGTTTGTAATAAGCGAATTTTTTTCGATCATGGCATGAAACAAATCATTCAACAGCCATGAAGTTTTCATGAATACCCTAAACTGCATTTCAAAGATGTGCTACGATCCTGCGAATGGAATTCGTTGATGGAAATTAACTCGATGATGCTTCAAGAGTGAGATTGTTTGTGAGAAAATTAAACCCAATTGCTCATGAAAAATATGCATCATACATGACAAAGCTTTTGATAAAACGGTTGAAAACCTAAATGTTATGGCTGAATTCCTAAATGCAAAAATATGCGTATTGTGAATGCACACTGCATCTGTTTTGAAATTATACGATGCTTTCTCACTCTGTTGCGTATGTAGTTGCTTTCTGTCTGCTGATATTTTGGAACGGCGTGTGATACATAAAACTATCAGCTGTGTGTTTTGTCATCATTTGGAAAGTGTTGTCAAGAAAATTAGTTTCAACTCTTATAATAAAATATTTTAAACAGTTATTGCCAAAATAATAGCAGAACATTTACAAAATATGTAATACAATTGAAACAGTTGTCACCATCCAACACCTACCTAGGAAACAAGAACAAACAGGTTCCCAGCCGAGCCAGCAGTTCATTGACCCGAGTTCAACTACACTCATTTGCTGGACATTCGACACCTCTTATGGGTCACCAACATATTCAACATGCATTGGCTGGTCACCCCGAAACCCTCCATTGGTCAAGACACAATATAGGGGTCTGCGGATGCACGCGCGAACATTATTCGTTCTAGGTCGGCAATGATTGGTGCGAACCTACTTTTCATGCGAACCTTATGTTCAACGCAAAAGGTAGTTCTTGTCGGAACCTCAATCTGATTGGTCATAGTAAATAACTTATAACGTCTTAATAGTCTGTATTTGATTCAATTATCCCCGGAAGGATAATTTAACTGGCGCCCGAGCAGGGACCGGCCTAAAAATAAATTGTTTAATTTTTTTCATTGTTTGATTATTTGTGGGTCCTTTAATACAGGATAGACGAATTGGTACGCTCTATCTGAGTGCACGTCTCTGTTCCCGTGAGAACACTGTTAACCATTCCAATTCTGAAGCGATAAATTCCAGCATACCTATGAGAACATGCTTGGAGATCGTTCAGATAAATGATCCAATAGTGCAGTTATTCGTGCCATTAGCAGGACACTTGCAATCTCAACGCTTGCGTCTAAACGGAAGTAACACGAACCTAGGTGCCCATAAAATCCAAAAACGTTTCCTAAATAACATGTTTTTTTATTATCTCGGTTTTCTATTTAAGAGTTCGGAAAAAATATAATGAATTGCTATCTACTGTAAAGATATACATCAACTTACAACTTCAACAAATCTGTGCTGGCAAATTAATGCTAGATAAAAAAAAAACCTGAACATTTATTGCTAAAAACAAGCAGAGTAATAGAAAGACAGACTTCCAAATCTGTCCTGTTGAATATATATAAAATGTTTTAATACAAATCCTATTAAAAAGGAAAGGTATTATTAAAAATACATCGAAACAAGTTTAACAAGTGATTGTGAAAAAGAATACATAAGAAAAAGAAGAAGAAAAAGAAGAAAAAATTTTAAAATAATTGTTTAAAATTCACTGTTTGTAAATATATAAAAAAATTATAGTTTTATGAGAAAGTTATTGAAAATAATTTGACAAGTGCTAGTGAAAAACTTATATATATAAAAGAAAAAGCAACTAAATCAAATTTGAAAGTAATCAGGTAAGGTGCATTGTTCTATTCAAAGAGAAAAAAATAATTTATATCAAACATCATTCTGCCAAATTATATCTTTATAAAAAAGAAGAGTATATTTTTATCCAATTTTTTTAAACGCCATATAAAACAGAAAATAATACAAAAATTACTAATTACCTCTTACAAAAAAGAAGAGCATATTTTATGTCCTTTTGCTCAAACCTTCATATATAGTAGAAAGTAACGTAGAAACGTAGCGAAAAAGGAGTGTATATTTTCTCCCTCTTTCTCAAGCCCTAATACCTATATCTATAATATAAAATATTGAAGATGGATCAGATTGCTAAATCCGTTACGGAGTTGACTGGGGCTATAAACGCCATCATGCAGCAACTCAAAGGCATTGATGGAAGGCTGCAGTTGTTGGAAAAATCCCAACCGCCCTCATCAGAGAACAACACTTCTGCAATTCCGCGATCAGAGGAAGATCTACGTGAGATCAGCGATCAGTCCAGGGCAATCCAACGACATATGTATCTTGGATACACAGCGTTGAGGGAATACTGAAAGATTTCAGTACTGTTAGGAATAAGCCCTTCTATCGGGCTATTCTCAAACATATACGCCAAGAAATTCGAGGCGGTGCAGATTCTGCGCTTGTCTCTTACAACATCTTCGATGATAACTGGGAATCCATGAAAAAGTTCCAATCTATTAAATGAATCGTACCGAAACCAACAACCCTGCCCGAAGTTTACTCAATATGTATAGAAATGCAGAACCTAAATCTTAGGAACCATGCAATTCATAGGGGTAACTTCTCGAATACCGTGACTGCTTCGATTAACAACAATTTCAGGAGGGAAAATAGACCTTCCCATTCCATCCAAAGCAACACTTCTCTAATTATCAACACCGTTATCCTTCAGAGCGCGCAATACCTACTCGACTACTGGTTCCGAAACCACATGAAGGGATGGATGTTGGCCGAAGCATTCAGACCCGTCAAGTGCATTACATGAATCGGCCAAATAAAACGTAAACCCATGTCGGACAACTTCCCCAACAATAAGAATCAAAGGATGTTTCACGCGCAGGTCGGGGACGAGGACAATGCCGCAGCTGAAGAAGCCTCTGAAGAGGTAAATTTTAGGTCGAGCGGCCATCCAGCGTACCATTTATAGAGTACGAAACGGGGGACGGCTCCGTTCTGAAGTTTCTAGTTGATACAGGGGCCAACAAGAAATTATAAGTGAAAATGTGAATCAAGTCACAGTGCCCCTTAAGAAAACCTTCACGGTTACGTCCGCTGGTGGGAATATCCCAATCACACAATACGTGGTTGGGAGATTCTTCAAAAATGTTGGAGACAACACAATTACGAAATTCTTTGTCTTACCAGGACTCAATTCTTTCGACGGCATTATCGGTGATGACAATTTGAAAGAACTCGAGGCAGTAATCGACCGCAAAAACTATACCCTTTCACTAAAATCCAAAATAAAACTACCTAAAACTACTAATTGCTTATGAAAAATATGCATCATACATGACAAAGCTTTTGATAAAACGGTTGAAAACCTAAATGTTATGGCTGAATTCCTAAATGCAAAAATATGCGTATTGTGAATGCACACTGCATCTGTTTTGAAATTATACGATGCTTTCTCACTCTGTTGAGTATGTAGTTGCTTTCTGTCTGCTGATATTTTGAAACGGCGTGTGATACATAAAACTATCAGCTGTGTGTTTTGTCATCATTTGGAAAGTGTTGTCAAGAAAATTAGTTTCAACTCTTATAATAAAATATTTTAAACAGTTATTGCCAAAATAATAGCAGAACATTTACAAAATATGTAATACAATTGAAACAGTTGTCACCATCCAACACCTACCTAGGAAACAAGAACAAACAGGTTCCCAGCCGAGCCAGCAGTTCATTGACCCGAGTTCAACTACACTCATTTGCTGGACATTCGACACCTCTTATGGGTCACCAACATATTCAACATGCATTGGCTGGTCACCCCGAAACCCTCCATTGGTCAAGACACAATATAGGGGTCTGCGGATGCACGCGCGAACATTATTCGTTCTAGGTCGGCAATGATTGGTGCGAACCTACTTTTCATGCGAACCTTATGTTCAACGCAAAAGGTAGTTCTTGTCGGAACCTCAATCTGATTGGTCATAGTAAATAACTTATAACGTCTTAATAGTCTGTATTTGATTCAATTATCCCCGGAAGGATAATTTAACTGGCGCCCGAGCAGGGACCGGCCTAAAAATAAATTGTTTAATTTTTTTCATTGTTTGATTATTTGTGGGTCCTTTAATACAGGATAGACGAATTGGTACGCTCTATCTGAGTGCACGTCTCTGTTCCCGTGAGAACACTGTTAACCATTCCAATTCTGAAGCGATAAATTCCAGCATACCTATGAGAACATGCTTGGAGATCGTTCAGATAAATGATCCAATAGTGCAGTTATTCGTGCCATTAGCAGGACACTTGCAATCTCAACGCTTGCGTCTAAACGGAAGTAACACGAACCTAGGTGCCCATAAAATCCAAAAACGTTTCCTAAATAACATGTTTTTTTATTATCTCGGTTTTCTATTTAAGAGTTCGGAAAAAATATAATGAATTGCTATCTACTGTAAAGATATACATCAACTTACAACTTCAACAAATCTGTGCTGGCAAATTAATGCTAGATAAAAAAAAAAACCTGAACATTTATTGCTAAAAACAAGCAGAGTAATAGAAAGACAGACTTCCAAATCTGTCCTGTTGAATATATATAAAATGTTTTAATACAAATCCTATTAAAAAGGAAAGGTATTATTAAAAATACATCGAAACAAGTTTAACAAGTGATTGTGAAAAAGAATACATAAGAAAAAGAAGAAGAAAAAGAAGAAAAAATTTTAAAATAATTGTTTAAAATTCACTGTTTGTAAATATATAAAAAAATTATAGTTTTATGAGAAAGTTATTGAAAATAATTTGACAAGTGCTAGTGAAAAACTTATATATATAAAAGAAAAAGCAACTAAATCAAATTTGAAAGTAATCAGGTAAGGTGCATTGTTCTATTCAAAGAGAAAAAAATAATTTATATCAAACATCATTCTGCCAAATTATATCTTTATAAAAAAGAAGAGTATATTTTTATCCAATTTTTTTAAACGCCATATAAAACAGAAAATAATACAAAAATTACTAATTACCTCTTACAAAAAAGAAGAGCATATTTTATGTCCTTTTGCTCAAACCTTCATATATAGTAGAAAGTAACGTAGAAACGTAGCGAAAAAGGAGTGTATATTTTCTCCCTCTTTCTCAAGCCCTAATACCTATATCTATAATATAAAATATTGAAGATGGATCAGATTGCTAAATCCGTTACGGAGTTGACTGGGGCTATAAACGCCATCATGCAGCAACTCAAAGGCATTGATGGAAGGCTGCAGTTGTTGGAAAAATCCCAACCGCCCTCATCAGAGAACAACACTTCTGCAATTCCGCGATCAGAGGAAGATCTACGTGAGATCAGCGATCAGTCCAGGGCAATCCAACGACATATGTATCTTGGATACACAGCGTTGAGGGAATACTGAAAGATTTCAGTACTGTTAGGAATAAGCCCTTCTATCGGGCTATTCTCAAACATATACGCCAAGAAATTCGAGGCGGTGCAGATTCTGCGCTTGTCTCTTACAACATCTTCGATGATAACTGGGAATCCATGAAAAAGTTCCAATCTATTAAATGAATCGTACCGAAACCAACAACCCTGCCCGAAGTTTACTCAATATGTATAGAAATGCAGAACCTAAATCTTAGGAACCATGCAATTCATAGGGGTAACTTCTCGAATACCGTGACTGCTTCGATTAACAACAATTTCAGGAGGGAAAATAGACCTTCCCATTCCATCCAAAGCAACACTTCTCTAATTATCAACACCGTTATCCTTCAGAGCGCGCAATACCTACTCGACTACTGGTTCCGAAACCACATGAAGGGATGGATGTTGGCCGAAGCATTCAGACCCGTCAAGTGCATTACATGAATCGGCCAAATAAAACGTAAACCCATGTCGGACAACTTCCCCAACAATAAGAATCAAAGGATGTTTCACGCGCAGGTCGGGGACGAGGACAATGCCGCAGCTGAAGAAGCCTCTGAAGAGGTAAATTTTAGGTCGAGCGGCCATCCAGCGTACCATTTATAGAGTACGAAACGGGGGACGGCTCCGTTCTGAAGTTTCTAGTTGATACAGGGGCCAACAAGAAATTATAAGTGAAAATGTGAATCAAGTCACAGTGCCCCTTAAGAAAACCTTCACGGTTACGTCCGCTGGTGGGAATATCCCAATCACACAATACGTGGTTGGGAGATTCTTCAAAAATGTTGGAGACAACACAATTACGAAATTCTTTGTCTTACCAGGACTCAATTCTTTCGACGGCATTATCGGTGATGACAATTTGAAAGAACTCGAGGCAGTAATCGACCGCAAAAACTATACCCTTTCACTAAAATCCAAAATAAAACTACCTAAAACTACTAATTGCTTATGAAAAATATGCATCATACATGACAAAGCTTTTGATAAAACGGTTGAAAACCTAAATGTTATGGCTGAATTCCTAAATGCAAAAATATGCGTATTGTGAATGCACACTGCATCTGTTTTGAAATTATACGATGCTTTCTCACTCTGTTGAGTATGTAGTTGCTTTCTGTCTGCTGATATTTTGAAACGGCGTGTGATACATAAAACTATCAGCTGTGTGTTTTGTCATCATTTGGAAAGTGTTGTCAAGAAAATTAGTTTCAACTCTTATAATAAAATATTTTAAACAGTTATTGCCAAAATAATAGCAGAACATTTACAAAATATGTAATACAATTGAAACAGTTGTCACCATCCAACACCTACCTAGGAAACAAGAACAAACAGGTTCCCAGCCGAGCCAGCAGTTCATTGACCCGAGTTCAACTACACTCATTTGCTGGACATTCGACACCTCTTATGGGTCACCAACATATTCAACATGCATTGGCTGGTCACCCCGAAACCCTCCATTGGTCAAGACACAATATAGGGGTCTGCGGATGCACGCGCGAACATTATTCGTTCTAGGTCGGCAATGATTGGTGCGAACCTACTTTTCATGCGAACCTTATGTTCAACGCAAAAGGTAGTTCTTGTCGGAACCTCAATCTGATTGGTCATAGTAAATAACTTATAACGTCTTAATAGTCTGTATTTGATTCAATTATCCCCGGAAGGATAATTTAACTGGCGCCCGAGCAGGGACCGGCCTAAAAATAAATTGTTTAATTTTTTTCATTGTTTGATTATTTGTGGGTCCTTTAATACAGGATAGACGAATTGGTACGCTCTATCTGAGTGCACGTCTCTGTTCCCGTGAGAACACTGTTAACCATTCCAATTCTGAAGCGATAAATTCCAGCATACCTATGAGAACATGCTTGGAGATCGTTCAGATAAATGATCCAATAGTGCAGTTATTCGTGCCATTAGCAGGACACTTGCAATCTCAACGCTTGCGTCTAAACGGAAGTAACACGAACCTAGGTGCCCATAAAATCCAAAAACGTTTCCTAAATAACATGTTTTTTTATTATCTCGGTTTTCTATTTAAGAGTTCGGAAAAAATATAATGAATTGCTATCTACTGTAAAGATATACATCAACTTACAACTTCAACAAATCTGTGCTGGCAAATTAATGCTAGATAAAAAAAAAAACCTGAACATTTATTGCTAAAAACAAGCAGAGTAATAGAAAGACAGACTTCCAAATCTGTCCTGTTGAATATATATAAAATGTTTTAATACAAATCCTATTAAAAAGGAAAGGTATTATTAAAAATACATCGAAACAAGTTTAACAAGTGATTGTGAAAAAGAATACATAAGAAAAAGAAGAAGAAAAAGAAGAAAAAATTTTAAAATAATTGTTTAAAATTCACTGTTTGTAAATATATAAAAAAATTATAGTTTTATGAGAAAGTTATTGAAAATAATTTGACAAGTGCTAGTGAAAAACTTATATATATAAAAGAAAAAGCAACTAAATCAAATTTGAAAGTAATCAGGTAAGGTGCATTGTTCTATTCAAAGAGAAAAAAATAATTTATATCAAACATCATTCTGCCAAATTATATCTTTATAAAAAAGAAGAGTATATTTTTATCCAATTTTTTTAAACGCCATATAAAACAGAAAATAATACAAAAATTACTAATTACCTCTTACAAAAAAGAAGAGCATATTTTATGTCCATTTGCTCAAACCTTCATATATAGTAGAAAGTAACGTAGAAACGTAGCGAAAAAGGAGTGTATATTTTCTCCCTCTTTCTCAAGCCCTAATACCTATATCTATAATATAAAATATTGAAGATGGATCAGATTGCTAAATCCGTTACGGAGTTGACTGGGGCTATAAACGCCATCATGCAGCAACTCAAAGGCATTGATGGAAGGCTGCAGTTGTTGGAAAAATCCCAACCGCCCTCATCAGAGAACAACACTTCTGCAATTCCGCGATCAGAGGAAGATCTACGTGAGATCAGCGATCAGTCCAGGGCAATCCAACGACATATGTATCTTGGATACACAGCGTTGAGGGAATACTGAAAGATTTCAGTACTGTTAGGAATAAGCCCTTCTATCGGGCTATTCTCAAACATATACGCCAAGAAATTCGAGGCGGTGCAGATTCTGCGCTTGTCTCTTACAACATCTTCGATGATAACTGGGAATCCATGAAAAAGTTCCAATCTATTAAATGAATCGTACCGAAACCAACAACCCTGCCCGAAGTTTACTCAATATGTATAGAAATGCAGAACCTAAATCTTAGGAACCATGCAATTCATAGGGGTAACTTCTCGAATACCGTGACTGCTTCGATTAACAACAATTTCAGGAGGGAAAATAGACCTTCCCATTCCATCCAAAGCAACACTTCTCTAATTATCAACACCGTTATCCTTCAGAGCGCGCAATACCTACTCGACTACTGGTTCCGAAACCACATGAAGGGATGGATGTTGGCCGAAGCATTCAGACCCGTCAAGTGCATTACATGAATCGGCCAAATAAAACGTAAACCCATGTCGGACAACTTCCCCAACAATAAGAATCAAAGGATGTTTCACGCGCAGGTCGGGGACGAGGACAATGCCGCAGCTGAAGAAGCCTCTGAAGAGGTAAATTTTATGTCGAGCGGCCATCCAGCGTACCATTTATAGAGTACGAAACGGGGGACGGCTCCGTTCTGAAGTTTCTAGTTGATACAGGGGCCAACAAGAAATTATAAGTGAAAATGTGAATCAAGTCACAGTGCCCCTTAAGAAAACCTTCACGGTTACGTCCGCTGGTGGGAATATCCCAATCACACAATACGTGGTTGGGAGATTCTTCAAAAATGTTGGAGACAACACAATTACGAAATTCTTTGTCTTACCAGGACTCAATTCTTTCGACGGCATTATCGGTGATGACAATTTGAAAGAACTCGAGGCAGTAATCGACCGCAAAAACTATACCCTTTCACTAAAATCCAAAATAAAACTACCGTTAAAAAATAAAATCTCAAAAGAAGTCAATGTTATCTGAGATGATAATTTCCCCGAGGATATTAGATCTAAACTTAACAAATTGATTGGAGAATATGCTAACCTCTTCGATCCAATTAGTGATGATGAGTTGATCCAGACCTGTGTTAGTGCCGAAATTCGTACCAAGAACGACGAGCCCAAATACACAAAAAGAAATACGAAAACTTTTGGAGGAAGGAGTGATCCAACCATCCAAGAGCCCGTACAACTCACTCATTTGGATAGTGCCGAAAAAAACAAAACCTAACGGAGAAAAACAATACTGGATGGTCATCGACTACAAACGGCTCAATTCGGTCACTATCTCGGACACCTATCCTATACGTGACATAAATTCGACTCTACCTAGCCTTGGTAATGCGAAATTCTTCACCACCCTATATCTAACTTCGGGATTTCACCAGATTCCCATGAAACTCTCTGATATAACGGTATTCTCAACCCTTAACGGGAAATATGAATTCCTAAGACTGCCGTTTGGTCTGAAAAATGCCCCCGCAATATTTCAAAGGATGATCGACGACGTTTTGAAAGAATACATTGACAAAATATGCTATGTATATATCGATAACGTCACAAGGGGAATTGGGGAGTGGACAACTCGCCAATGGAAACTGCTTCCAGAAGTGGCTCTTCTACAGAAACCGCTGATGGAAACGCGAGTGATACCTAGTCGGCAAATGAAACAGTCCACAGCGCGGAACAGGACTCTTCAGACTCGATTCCACATGTGGAGGTGCCGCTTAATGTATTTCGAAACCAGTTGGTGATCAGGAACGCTAAAGGTGTCTATGCTTACGAAGAGCCACCTCCAGGTTACTCGAGACATTGCATGGAATAGAACACCTTAATAAGAGTACGCTTATCGAAGTCCTGAAGACAAGACTTAATCCAAGTCTGGTAAACGGTATCAAAATTTCTGAAACCTGCATGGAACTTCTACAAAAAATCTATCTGGAGAGCTTTGTGAACTATAAGATGCGTATTACACAAAAGCTGGTGGAAGATGTCGCGAACGAGAACCGAGTGTGGAACCTTATAAGTAAGGAACACAGAAGAGCCCATCGAAATCCCAGGGAGAACAAGGAGCAGCTGTTGGAAAAATACTATTTTCCAAAAATGAACAGCATGATTGCCAAATATACGAAATCGTGCGACGTCTGCTTGGCAAACAAAAACCTATCCATGTGAGATACTTCATATTGATATCATGTAGATTCAAGGAGAAAAATTTATCTCGTATATAAATTCTCAAAAGTCGCGAAGATGTTTCACATAAAAAACAAGTCGTCCCTCCATCTAAGAAAAAAATTACAAAAGTTCTCCATTATTTTTCTGTCCCAAAGATGCTTGTTACCGACAATGAGAGGGGTTTCCTGATTCCAATTGTGGTGAATTTCATTAAGATGGTTGATATTCAGTTCTATCAGACTCCGGTAAATCGTAGTGAAGTGAATGGCCAAATAGAACGGTTTGACTCTACGATCTTGGAAATCTATATATGCCTTGAAGGGGAACTTAATGATTTGAAATTCATGAAAATCCTTGACATTGCAGTTGACCGTTATAACAACACTGTCCATTTGGTGACGGGTAAGAAGCCATCTGACGTCTTCTTCAATAGGAGTTCTCGGATCAATTTCCAGAACTAAGGTAATTTCCGAATTAGAGCAAATCAGGAATTGAGGAAGAGATTAAATCATGTACAGACAAAAAGGAATTTATGGTTTAATAAAAGAAAGTCACCACCTAAGAAATTTAAGAATGGTGATATAACTTACACCTCAGTGAAGCGGATACAGGGCAAACACAAGCCAGGCAAACACGTCACAATCGTGACAAATACAGGCTGTAAGGTCCATAAAACACAAATAAAAAAAAAAACTGAAATTTAAAAAACAGGAATAGAGCTAAGGGGGTGTATGAATAAAAAGAAACAATGCATCTTCCTTGCCTCACTTTCGCACAAGAATATGTTAACTTTTTGAGAATTATAAATATTCTATATATATATCTAATAAGATACTAACCTTAAATTATAAGAAGCTCCTAACCTAGTTATAAGTAATAATAGGTTAATTAAAAACTCGAATTATAACGTGAAAAAGAAAGTCTTTGTTTTGATTCGTTTGGTAGGAGAATCATCCCTGCTTCACAGAGGATAAAATCATGAAAATACTTGTCTACTTCTAACAAAACACGAGAGCAATCTCTTTTTCTTACAAATATCCCGCAGATTAGTATCCCTAGTGCTGGCCGAAGGGTTCCAGATCCGAAGACAGGAAGCGCATAATAGAATTCCATGCACGACAAGCAAAGGAACGCCTTAGTCTTCTGAAAGGCAAATCGTCGAGGAAATCCAGATCCATCAATTGGATAGGGTCGGCTTGGAAGTGGGTAGCAGGAAATCCAGACGCCACAGAAAAGTCCTCCGAAGCGAGCAGACAATAATTAAAAATAATAGCCAGCAGTACAAAATCAACGAAAATTTTTTGGATGTAACACAGGAAATATCGAGGAAAATCAACTGCATTATCACAAGATATGAAGGAGGAATTAAAGATGTAATCTCGAGAAGATTCGAACAAGTTGCTCTGGACGAAATCATGGTCATCAAAGGAGAAGTAAACGAGATCGTTCGAGCCTGTCAAAAGGCAAAGAACGGTCTAATCAGCACGAACCTACTAGACACCGAAGAGATCAGCAAAATTATTAACGAACTGGAAACATTACCATACGTTAATGAAATCGAAGCCATCGAATATTGAACACCATCTATCTTCACCAATGGCTCAAAGTTACTCTATGTCATTTCAATGCCCAAGGTGGGAGAAAAGAAGAATACATCCTGCTGATAACAAGGCCGTCGGTAATAGATGGAAAAAATATAGACCTGAAGTTTAAAAAGATGTTGGTAAATCACAGAAGGACGTACGGTATAAAAGCCGATTGTCAACAATCTGCGAGGACAAGTCTCTAGAAAGCATTTCTGAAGACACCTGCATCCCCAGACTTTTGAAAGGAGGTCCTGCAGCATGCACTTTTCATACAAGCAAGGAAGAAGTTCTTGATCTTATCAATGAAGACACAATTTTTGTTACAAATTTTAATGGTTATCTTACCAACGAATCTATCCAGCTGAACGTCAGGACATTATACAGTCTTAGGAGCTCTACTGTACAGGCTCTTCCTCCGGCTTTGATGAACATCACCAACCACGGCCACAAGATCGACTTGGGATACGTCCATGAACTCAGCGTCCAAAACATAAAACATAGAACACTTAGGTAGTTTAACCCAAGAAGTTAAAATTTCTATACTTTCAGAAGCTGAAATCATAATACTTGTGGCATTCGTCGTCTATAGAATTTGGCGAAAAATACACGCTAAACACAGTATCCCCCCAATTCAACCATCAGTAACGGCTTGACCTAGCGGTCACCTAAGATGTACGGGCCGTTTATTTTTTAAGGGGGAGTAGTTATCACCATCCAACACCTACCTGGGAAACAAGAACAAGCAGGTTCCCAGCCAAGTCAGCAGTTCATTGGCCCGAGTTCAACCACACTCATTTGTTGGACATTCGACACCTCTCATTGGCCACCAACTGAATCAGCAGTTCATTGGCCTGGGTGCATTTGCATGCATTGGCGGGTCACCCGAAACTCCCCATTGATCAACAGACAACATAGGGGTCAGCGGATGCACGCGCAACATTATTCGTGCTAGGTCAGCAATGATTGGTGCGAAAATACTTTTCATGCGAACCTTATGTTCAACGCAAGAGGTTGTTATTGTCGGAACCTTAATCTGATCGGTGATAATAAATAATTTATAACGTTTTAATATAGTCAGTGTATGATTTAATATAAAGTAAGTCGAACAGTTGGGCCAACCTCTTGGTTGGCGTTCGCGTTTTTTTATATTATCCACGGAAGGATAATTTAACTGAAACAGAAACATTTAAAACGTTAATGTTTGGTTCTATCCTCAATTATTGCCATAAAAGGAATGCACCCAAATGCAAGAATTTTATTAAAGTTATTAACTCGTACCCTAACGATGTAAATTCTGTCTTTTTTTTAGTGCACAAAATTCTGATTCAAACAGTTAACACGACCGCATTTTCGCCACCCGAAACCTGTATCGACATGAACAAACCTGTTCTCAGATGAGTCAGCATTCTATTGGCTGGGTTATTTACCCCGATGCACGCGCAAGGTAATGGACACCGAATTGAATGCACGCGCATTGCAAGAAATAACGGATCAGCACAAGTTGGTGGGAACCAAGGCTGATGGAAGGAAAGCTGAAACTTATTAACACGTCTTTTATAACGTGTTAATAAGTTTGTTTTATTGTAAGTCGAACCGTAAGGCCCGCCCCTCGGCGGGCGTTCGCATTTTTTTAGAGTCCTCCTAAAGGATATCTTTAACTGGCGCCCGAGCAGGGACTGGTTTAAATTCGTATCCTTCCTCTCATTATTACAGTGAAAAAATATAAAATTATTTCAACGCATAAGAAATTAATTAATCCAGCCGACAATACAAAAAATGAAACTACTTTTGTGAGTATGTGTGAAGTGTGAAGCCAGAAGCGTGAAGAAAATCAAGAATACAAAAAAAAGAAATTTAAGAAATCAAATCTAGCGTGAAATCAAGGAATTCACAGTTTAATTAAAAATCCGAATCGTAAAAAAAGAAAAAAACCGAAAAATGTTAACAAACGAAAAAAGAAAATCTTTAGAAAGTAAAGGTCGATAATAAAGGAAAAAATAATTTAGAACATTTAAAGTACGAATGATAGTGCAAAAAGACAAATTCAGCGATTAAATATTCATCAACCAAAAAGGAACGTAGGAAGCTGTGAAGTGCAAACTAATTCAAAAATTAAAAATTCATCATAAAAAAGGAAAGTGAGAAGCCGAGTAAGCCGAGTAGCAGAGATTCTGCCTAATTTAGAATTAAGCTGACGCTGTTTTAATATAAAACCAAAAACTATCAGGTAAGGTGCATTGTTCCAATCATATAACCATATAACCAAGTGTATTCATACACCCCAAATTGTAAAAAAAATATATATAAATATATATATATTTCATACTTATTTACACATTCAAATTTAACCTTCATGCAATACGAGGGCAACCGGGTATCCATTTGGAATTTGAATCAATAAAATCATAATTTCGCCCATAGGACCACATAATGGCATTTTCAGTACCTTCTTGAAATATAATTCTGCATTGAATGGTGTATTCCATTTAAACTATTTCCGATCTGTAAATTTTCTAAAATACATTTTTCAACTCTAATACGGCGTTATATGCGAAGTACACCCGGGTACCCATAATCATATTGCACTGATTTGTATGTGTTTTTCGCGATTGAACATGTTTCAGCACAACTATTTGTGTTACTGCGTTTTATTGTGTTTCGTTTGAAAAGTTAAACGATTTCATCACATTCTATCCTATTGCTGTGGAGTTCATACATTCATTATTTGGTGTAGGTAAATTGGAAATATGAGCAATTCTCAGCGGAAAACTTCGCTAGTAAATAGGTAGGTATATAAGAAATATACATCAATTTGTTCAAAATATAGTTTTGGCTGTGCATAAATGTATCTAAGAAAACACATATGATAATGTTTCAGACGGTCTTACGAACGACAAGAAAAATATATATGCAATTTGCTGGATGAATGCAGTGAATCCGACGCAGACGACTTCAGTGACGGTTCTGATGATAATTATGTTCCATCTAACCATCAAGCACATGACGGTGAGTACTCGGACATAGACGACATCGACAATAATGATGTGATTGAACAAGCTGAGAGTTCTGATTCTAATAATAGTTATGAACATAGCGAGACTAATGAGGATGACCAAACGGCGCCTGAGATAAGCGATGTGTTACCAGCAAAGCTGATGGGCAGGCAAAAAAATTGAAGAACGGCTTACGAACCCGCAAAATCAAGCAACCCGAACGCCAAGCCATAACATCGTTCGAGGCAGAACTGAGGCTTTTCAATCAACTCAATTGCTGTCGGAATCAAAGCTGTTCAATTTATTTTCACCACCGATATGTCAACTAATGTAGTTTGTGAAACTAACCGGAAGGCTGTGAGCGTTTATGCTATTATGAAAGCAAATAATCCTTCGCGAGAGCCTAAAGTTTGGAAGCCACTTACAACTCAGGAGCTTAATGGTTATCTTGGAATACTAATAACAGCTGGTGCCCACCATTCCAATAACAAACATTCTCTAGAGCTCTGGAAGGTTACTGCATTGCCATTATATCGGGCTACAATGAGCATCAATAGATTTTGGGCCATAAATCGATTTATTCGATTTGATAACTATCTGACCCGAATACATCGACTGATAGACGACAAAGCTGTCCCAATTCGAGATTTATGGGACATAATGAATGCAAGTCTCAACAAGAACTATAGGCCATCAGAAAACCTAACAATCGATGAGCAGCTTTTCCCCTACAGAGGTAGAACACAATTCACACAATACATACCATCGAAACCAGCCAAATTTGGTATGAAAGTGTGGTGGGCTTGTGATTCAAAGACATTCTATCCTCTAAAAGGGGAAATATACACCGGAAAACCGAGAAATGGCCCACGTGAAACACAAGTAGGGGAAAAGGTAGTCAAACGGTTAGTTCGTCATTACGAAGGATCCGGCCGTAATATTACAATGGACAACTTTTTCACTATTATGGATCTCGCCGATTATCTATTGAGTAAAAATCTAACGTTGGTTGTAACGTTACGTGCTAATAAAGCTTGCATCCCAAAAGAAATGCTGAAAAATAGATCACGTAGAGTCCAGTCGTCTCTATTTGGGTTCATGGGTAGTAAGACCATCGTTTCCTATGTTCTCAAAATACAAGGATCATGCCATGTTTGCTCTGAGCAACGCATGCCCAGGCGAAAAACTAGAAAATGCTGCAACTTCTGTCAAAAACCTATATGTGACCAGCATAATTTAACTATTAATAAATGTCATTCTTGCAATAATTGAAATATAGATTCTAAACTGAATTAAATTTACTCTTGGCTACTTTTTATTACTTTTTCAACATAATTTTATTTCAGCACGTCTACAAAATATATGGGGGTACCCAGGTACCCGTCGCGCTGACTTACCGTGTACTCCTTTCGTATTGACACGAAGGTTAAAAAAAAAAGAATTATATAAAATGGACGTTCTTGCACAAACGATGACTGAAATGACTTGGGAGGATATAAAACGCATACTGTCCTTGCATTATGCGGACAAACGCGACATTAGGACTCTTGAGCATCAGCTCAACCAACTTTCACAAAAGGGATCGACATTGGACGAGTTTTATGCAAATGTAAACCACCAATTTTCTCTTATTATTAATAAGATAAAGACAGAAAATTATACGCAAGAAACTGTCTGCGCACTAGTTGAAACGTACCGCAATCGCGCGCTTGACGTTTTTATAAGAGGCCTTAACGGTGATCTGTCTAGGATGCTCATTGTCCAAAAACCAAAAACGCTTCCAGAAAATTATGCTTCATGCCTGGAGATTCAAAATTTGAATTTCCGCAACCACACCATTCATGTGACAAATTCAACGAATACGGTGACAGCCCCTCTCAACCAGTCATTCAAAATAGAAATAAGACCTCATCTTCCCCCATTGAGGCCTCTTCACAGACCATTCCCCAATCGTTTTGCTTACTCTCCCAATGATACACCCCCTAGGCCGAGTGGTCTAAAACCACATGAAAAGATGGATGTAGACCGCTCGGTACAAACAAGACAGGTAGATTATATGAACAATCCCTTTAAAAGGAAAGCTCGTTCCGACAACTTCCCTCGAAAACAGCAGAGGTTATACAACCTGCAAACGAGGGAGAAAGCTTGCCAAGAAGAGTATACAGGAAGAGTGGAAGATCCACAAGAAAAATATAGCGAAAGGGTAGAAGATTACTACGAAGATGAGGTAAATTTTATGAAGGACGCCTATCCAGCGTTCCATACATAGAATATATCCTTTAAGACGGTACCGTGTTGAGTTTCCTCGTGGATACTGGAGCTAATAAAAATTTTATTGGCCCACATGTGTCGCGAAAAACAACTCGCCTATCTCAGCCATTTACCGTCAATTCAGCAGCAGGTAATGTAAAAATTACCGATAAGGTTACAGGCAAATTCTTTGGGAAAGTCGGGAATGACTCTCCAATAACCTTTTACATACTTCCTGGTCTTAAGTCTTTCGATGGCATCATTGGCGATGATACATTGAAACAGATGGAGGCCATCATCGATCGAAAAAGGAATATATTAACCTTATTAAAGGGCATTCAACTTCCACTCAAAGACATATTGTCTTCGGAGGTTAATGCCATGCTCAACGACGGGATACCCGAAAACACACGTCATAGGCTTTCGGAAATAATAAAAAAACAAAGCGTTGTTTTTGGGCCACTGGATGCCAATGAATTAGTCAGAACTTCAGTAAGGGCAGAAATAAAAACTACCACAGACGAGCCTATCTACACCAAAAGTTACCCATACCCTCCGTGTACGAGAAAAGAGGTAGAGAAGGAGATAAAAGATTTACTGGCAGAAGGAATTATCCGCCCTTCCAAAAGCCCTTACAACTCTCCGATTTGGGTGGTGCCAAAAAAACCTAAGCCCACAGGGGAACTGCAATACCGAATGGTTATCGACTTCAAGCGATTAAACCTCATCACCATCTCTGACGCACATCCAATTCCGGATATTACCTCAACGCTTACCAGCTTAGGTAAAGCTAAATATTTCACCACATTGGATCTCACATCCGAATTTCATCAAATACCGTTCAAGGAGTCAGATATACCAAAAACTGCATTCTCCACCATGAATGGGAAATATGAATGGCTAAGGCTTCCGTTTGGTTTAAAAAACGCGCCAGCCATTTTCCAGAGAATGATCGACGATGTGTTGAAAGAATACATTGGGAAGATATGCTATGTTTACATTGATGACATTGTCATCTTTGGGAGTAACACAGAAGATATCTTGAACAATATAGAAACCATTCTTGCTAGGTTGCATGAAGTAAACCTCAAAGTCAATCTTGAAAAGACTCACTTCTTAAAAACTGAAGTCGAGTTTCTGGGGTACGTTATCACCCCCGATGGTATTAGGGCGGACGCAAAAAAGGTCGATGCAATTCAAAAAATGTTGCCACCGGAAAATCTTAAAGAGCTAAAGAGCTTTTTGGGACTCACTTCCTATTATAGGAAATTTATTAAGGACTATGCCAAGGTGGCGAAGCCATTAACTAACCTGACAAGAGGAATTCCCAAATAAAAGCCAACCAGTCGAGACGCGTTCCGATCAGATTAGACGATGAGGCGTTGCGAGCCTTTAAGGAGCTCAAAGAAATGCTTACATCGTCTGAGATACTTGCTTTTCCTGACTTCGAAAAGCCATTCAACTTAACAACGGATGCATCAAATTATGCGATCGGGGCAGTGCTATCGCAAGATATTTCAGGTCTCGACAAGCCAATTGCGTTCATCTCTCGGTCCCTCAATAAAACTGAGGAGAGTTACGCAACCAATGAAAAGGAAATGTTGGCAATCGTGTGGGCTCTAGACAATCTTCGTTCCTACGTCTACGGAGCAAAAAAAATACGCATACACACGGATCACCAACCTCTTATATTTGCCCTGGGAAACAGGAACTTCAATGCGAAGTTAAAAAGGTGGAAAGCACAAATAGAGGAATACAACTATGAACTGACTTACAAGCCTGGTAAATCTAACATAGTTGCAGATGCTCTATCCAGACTTAGAACCGAGGTAAATCATTTATCGGGATCCGAGTCAACAGAATCAGCGCATTCTGTCAATGCAGTGGACAATGGTTCGATCACCAGTACAGCTGGTGAAGGCCGCGAAGGTGAGTTAGTAAGTTCAATGACTGCCACAGCCAGCGAGCAACGGTCATCAATAGGTACAGCCCATAGTGCTGATCAGGATAGCACTGACCTGATACCCCATGTAGAGGCCCCAATCAATGTGTTTCGCAACCAAATTTTCATAAAAATAGGAAAAGGGCTTGAAATCTATGAGAACCCTCATCCTGGCTATGCACGCCACTACATCGCATTGGAAAACCCGACCAAGGAGGACCTTGCACGTGTTCTCAAAGAAAAATTGAGACCCAATATCCTGAACGGAATTAAGATACCGGAATCACACTTGACCTTGCTCCAAGAAACTTACTTAGAAAATTTCGTCACCTGCAAATTGCGAATTACGCAGAGGGTTGTGGAAGACATTAACGACAAAAACCGTGCAGCCACGATTATCATAGAAGAGCACAAAAGAGCACACCGAAACGCCAGGGAAAATAAGGACCAACTTCTAGAGAAGTATTACTTCCCAAAAATGAATAGCCTCATAAAGCAGTTCACGAAAACTTTCGAGGTGTGCAAACTCAATAAGTATGATAGGCATCCTATTAGTACTGAATATCAGGAAACCCCTATTCCCTCATACCCCTGCGAAATTCTACATTTGGATATTGTAGAGATCCAAAATGAGAAATTTATAAGTTGCGTTGATAAATTTTCTAAATTTGCCAAGCTATTCCATATCAAAAGCAGAGCAGTACTTCACCTAAGGGACAAAATAACATAAATATTACACTACTTCACGGTTCCAAAAATACTTGTGACCGATAACGAAAGGAGTTTTCTGAGCCCTACAGTGCTAAACTTCATAAGCATGCTCGGTAATTAGCTCTATCGTACCCCAGTATATCGAAGTGAGGTCAACGGACAAGTCGAAAGGTTCCACTCGACGATACTTGAAATTTTCAGGTGTCTGAAAGTTGAGTATAAATCTTTGCGACTCAAAGAATTAATAAATATAGCCGTTGACAGATATAACAACTCAACTCACTCTGTTACCGGAAAGAAACCATCTGATATATTTTTTAATAGATATCAGAGAATAAACTATCAGAATTTAATAGACTTCCGAAGTAGAGTGATTAAGGAGTTGAAAGGAGAAATCGCGCGCAAACAAAAAACTGCCAATGCCAAACGTAACGAAAAAAGAACGAAACCAAAGTCTTACGTAAAGGGCGATATTGTTTACGCGAGAATTAAAGGCATTCAGGCTAAAAATAAACCTATCTTTTGAAAAGAAACAGTCGAGAAGAATAATAGAGTTACAATTACCACCGCTACTGGTAAAAAGGTCCATAAGACCCACATTAAAAATATTTAAAAAAAAAAAAAAGAGGGGGTGTATGCTAAACGCTTTGCACAAGTAACAAATCAATGCACCTATAATAAACCTGCAGAATAAGAAATAATTAGCATTTTAATTTTAAGTTCAATAACATAATATAATGAAATTTGTAAAATTAATTTTATTAAAGAATGGGTTATTATTGAAAACAAATAATTTCTGACGATATTCTTTAAATTCCGCTCTGGCATCACATTAACGTAGTCACACACAAGTATATGTTTATATGCCGAACCACAGAAACAATATTTGCGCACTTCCCGCAGATTAATCTTCTTAGCCGCCGCTCAGGGCTTCCAAATCTTCGACTACAAATCACCTTTAGTCTCTCTGAAGGAAGGCAAAGCATGGATCGTTGATGGCAGCTTTAAGCTAGTACATACAATCAATCTAGCGCAATTTGAGAATCTTTTAGATGGAATAACTAACACCATCCAAGTCAATATCAAGGATGTAGATAGAAGACTGATAGTTGAATATCATTTGCGACAAATAAGAGATCGCCGTTACTTAAAGGTAAACCAGCGAGAACGACGAGATCAATCGACTGGATTGGATCGGCCTGGAAGTGGGTGGCCGGCAACCCTGATGCTGCCGATTGGAACCAGATCCTACAAAGTGAAGAAACCATTATCGAAAATAACAACCAACAGTACAAGATAAATGAAAAGCTATTTTGTGTCACAAACGACATAACTCAGAAGATCAAATTAATGATGGACCGGTTTGAGAACGGGATTAAGGACACGATTGCAGGAAAAATCGAGCAAGATATTTTAGATGAGATTCTTATCATCAAGGGCGAAGTAAGCGAGGTTGTCCGAGCCTGTCAAATGGCTAAAAATGGTTTAGTCAACACGAATCTTTTAGACACAGAGGAGATTAATAAGATCATGGATGAGTTGGAAACGCTACCGTATGCTAACGAAATAGAAGCAGTCGAATTGGCAAACCATCTATATTTACGAATGGTTCAATGCAGCTATATATCTTTTCAATGCCAAAAGTAGGATTGGAGGATTACAATCTACTTGTAACAAGGCCATCGATAAACGAAGGAAAACAAATCGACCTAAAATTTCGAAAAGTATTGGTGAACCATAGGAACACATACGGCATCGTCGCCAATTGTCTTTCCATAGGTAACTCAACGATCTGCGAAGACAAAGCACTGGAAAAAATTCCTAAAGATGACTGCGTCGCCAAACTGCTAAAGGGTGGGCCAACTACATGTACCTTTCGGACAAACACGGAAGAGGTCATTGAGCTCATCAAAGAGGACACCATTTTTATTACCAATTTCAAGGGTCAATTAATCTCTAACAATGTATCAAGATCTCTTTCAGGCACTTACATTATCCAGATTTATAATGAGACTATAAGTCTGAATGACAGGATGTTCACAAGCTCTGTTGCTACAGCACTTCAGGTTCTTCCTCCTGCACTGGCAAACATCACTACGCAAAAGCACGAGATCTTAACCAAAAAATAGATATTTCTGTAATTACAGATGCTGCAATCTTCATATTGATGGCATCCTTTGTTACCATTATCTGGCGGAAGATCTACGCAAAACCGGGAAGAGCAAAGGGGGAGGAGTTAACACGACCGCATAGGCACCACCCGAAACCTGTATCGACATGAACAAACCTGTTCTCAGATGAGTCAGCATTCTATTGGCTGGGGCATTTACCCCGATGCACGCGCAAGGTAATGGACACCGAATTGAATGCACGCGCATTGCAAGAAATAACGGATCAGCACAAATTGGTGGGAACCAAGGCTGATGGAAGGAGAGCTGGTTTAGGGTTTATTAAATTATTGTTAGTCTAGACTTGGAACTCATCCTGTACGGTCGGAATAAACGTATCTTTATAACGTGTTAATAAGTTTGTTTTATTGTAAGTCGAACCGTAAGCCCCGCCCCTCGGCGGGCGTTCGCATTTTTTTAGAGTCCTCCTAAAGGATATCTCTAACTAAACTTTATATTTGTTGTTGTCAGCAACTTTGTTTGGTTATTACACCACTTTTTGTCTGAAGAATTATAAAAATAAGAACATTGCAATATATATAACTAAATACTTAGGTCATCGAGGTCATCGCAAGATTGCAAGTTTCATAAATGCACGCAATGCAACCGAATTGGTCACAAGGAGGGTTATTGCAACCGCTTTCGAAAAACAATTAGCCAAATAACAACCAGTTCGAAAAGAGTAAGCAGCATCAAAATCACAAGAAATGTTAGCCCCGGAACAAATCTATTCAATTACATGTTAAGCTGCATGTCAAACCGTTTTGTAGGAGCTAAGCGGCCAGTTTCATATTCAGTACTAACTGCTGACCATTGAACAGGAGCTTCAATGTCTTCAAGATCGCAATATCATCAATGCAGTTGACTATTCAGACTGGGCAACATCAATTGTGGTTGTACGAAAGGCGTCAGGGGGAGTTCGCATTTCTGGGGACTAATCCTCAGGCCTAAAACAATCATGCGAGATATATCAATATGCACTTCCCCTGTCTGAGGATATCATAGCAAAAATAGCAAACAGCCCATTTTATACCCACATAGATCCTCGGGTGGAATCGCGAACTCCCTGAACGAGTAATTCGTTTTCATAAAGTGTGCATTCGGTATTACGGCATACGAGAACGTATGTATACTCGTTAACGTAACGTGGCATCACCACTTGATTGAACGAATGCAAGAACGTACAAGTTTAATATTTTGTTTCGTGCGAAAAATAACGAATAAAAGTGCAAGTTAAATAATTTAAAATGAATTATTAATGCAAAATACCTATTAAGATGTCAATTAATTAATATATGTAAACAAAAAACATTTTTTACATTGTGCAACAAATAAAATTAATTTAATTTAATAATTCTAGTGGCCTGAAAGAATCCGTTTAGGACCTTATAAATGATAAGAAACACGAATGTTCCTAGTTATTAATGTCTCCAAATAGCCGAACAGTACTAGGTACAAGGATTCAAAAGAAGATTCCCTTCGTTTGATATTGGAAGGCTATTCTATGGACGGCAAAAAAGAAAATGAGTACGAAGCAAGTGCCAGTCACAAAGTCCAAAGAAATATAAAAGGTAAAAACTACCATTAGCAAATTGGCATTCTTAAATTTAATAAAAATTGTTAAGTTTTGATCGGAATTCAATTAACAAATTGAAGGAGAACTTGACAGACTGCTAGATACCCAAAAAAGGAAATATGAAAAGAAAAACCAAAAAGTTTAGTAATTGCTTAATAAATTATTATCAAGTTATATATACTATGTATACTAATATTATATATATACTCTTCACAGACAGTTTAGCTATAAAAACAACAACTTAGTTATGTAAAACTACTTTTTTAAACTTCTTTTTAGCCGAATTTTATTTCCTACAATGACCTTTATATGAAGTTTACACTATTACTTTTATTTTTTTTATTCTATTACAACTACCACCTCAAACTAAAAATTACGTTCCCTGAGCATTCGTATGACATAATCTCAATACGTTCGTTCGTATGACGAATCAAGTAATTGTTGTTCGTACGATTGCCGATCCGTTCACGGAAGACGCGATTCGACCCCGGCTGATGAATATCTTCAACTTGGTGTCTTATCGGAATCTAGGAAACCAACAAACATCAGCGAAGTCAGATCGTTTCTGCACGCTGTTAATTATTACGGACAGTTCGTAACAGTTTTACCATTGGATACAGGCTTGCTACAGGATGCAAAATTGAATGGTCGGATAAATGCCGAAAATCTTTCGAGAAATTCAAATCCATTCTAGTATCAGGAATTTTGACTACACACTATAATCAATCCGAACTTACCCATAAAAGCTGCAGTCGGTGCCGGCATAGGCGCATGCATTCCTCATGTTTTCCCAAACGCTTCGTATGATTTTATGTAGCAAATTTAATTTTTTCACGGATCATAAACCGCTCTCTCGATCTTCGGAAGCACGAGATGGGCACCTACTTTAATGATGAATTCGGATGTGCTGATGTTCTTTCACGCTTAATTGATAAACGATATCAAATTGGATTAGATATATTAATAGTCTGCGCTCGATTTGATGAAGATTTTTTAATTCATTTGCTCAAAACAATCAAAGTGCTTCCTGTAATCTTCAAAATGGTAGTTCACGCAACAAAGTGCAGTTCAGTTTTGCAATCAGTCTTCACTAACAAAACCAGACGTCCCGCTTTTGGCGGGACAGTTCCTAATAGTCCCTAAAGTATCTATTAACATGCATTGCAAGGAGTAGCAATGATGCCACCCCAACACACGATGACGCATTGTGTAATGCAATGTTCTCAGTTGTATTCTCCATGGTATCTTGTATGTACTAGTTTTCACTGACTTTATCTGTTAATTCTTTAGTGTTACTTCTCTTTTGAGAGAGAAACTTTGAAGATATATATATAATTTTATGAATCTAACCATTTATTTACTTTATGAATCTATTTATCTTTTTATTTTTGCACCCTATTTCAAAAAAGAATTGGAAAGTGAATTACGAGATTATAACAGTGATGACAGATGCATCTTATCATGGCGCCTCAAAAGTTTTTCCGTTAGTTCTGAATCGTAAATTTTATATCGGAAAAATAGAAGGGTTTATTGCATAAAGTAGTATCTTTCTGCCGAGTTAATACAAATAAACTATGTTAGGAGGTGCAGCTCGTCACGGTACTTACAACCTTTTCGAGAAACTTCAATCTTCGTCAGGGAGGAACATATTTGGAACTGGGTGCGGAGCGCATTTGCTATTGAAAATTCATCCGATTGTATACCAAGTAATTGCTGTAAAAATTTATTCACATTTTTATATTTACACTGTCAGAGTAGAGTTGAGAAGTTAAGGGAAATCTGCGACACCGTTAATGTTGAATACAAAAAAAAAACTATTGGGCTACAGAAAAACTCGTTGGCTAGCTCTAATTCCTGCCATGGAAATAATTTTAAGACTGTATGTTCCTTTAAGAGAGTATTTTTTTAATTAAAAAAAAAACATCTTACTGACAAGAGACAAAAAAAACATGCCCCCTGTAATGAAATATTTACTTGACAGACAGTAGTTGAAGAATTTTATTCAACTTGTAGGCTGCAACACATTGAACAGTGGACTACGCATTTTGATAATCTAAACAGTTTTGAGTGGTCAACTTTGAAAACTGTCCAAGAGTGGAGTAGCGTTCAATAAGTGATTTCTCATATGTCTGATTAAAAATTTATACTTTTAGAAGAAACGGAAGAAGTAGAAATATTCGACGAGTTTTCTTTAATAAAAAACTACATATAAAAAGCTAGAGAAAAATGGAACCAAGCATTAAGAACTACCGAAATAAGATGGACATAAATATTTCGTCAATTTGAAGAGACCAAAGTTAAAAAAAAGCATTATAAAAGCGTTATTATCTACCAGGGCGTAACGCACCAGTAAGGAGAATACACTCAGGAACGTACAAAACATGGACATCGAAAAATACTAGTATTAAAATTGATCCACTAGAGAATACATTTATTGTCAAATACGATGTGAATTTAAAATGCGAACAATTTTCAATATTTTTGAAAGATCACGCACATTGTTAAAACAAATATGTTCAAGCGAAAAGTACTCCGATTAATGAAATTTAATAATAAAGCTTGCTATTTTTCATTTGTCTTTTTCTTCTATACAACACCAATCTCCTAAATACCCTGAACACAAACCCTTCACCCCCACGACCCCATAAGCCATCTAACTATTTGTATCATCCGCATCCCCGATGAAGCCATCCCGCTTTCAGGTTACATAATGATAGAATCTGACAGCACGTTTTTTCGTCTTTCAAACAATGGTTTTACAGAACACGTTTCAAGCGGTTTGTTACAGGTGCTTATCTTGCATGTTGCAGAGAACAGCCTAGTGGAGTAGGTTTTTTTAAGTAGTTTAACTAGTTTTAATTAGCATGGAAGTTTAAATAAAATAAAAAATGATATGAAAACAAGTTTTTCTAAATGTTTCTTGGTAATACTGAAATTAAAATACATTATAATATTGCATTTCCATACTAGATTTTAGGCTGAAAGGCATTAGAAGAAAGTTGTCATTAGTTTTAAGATGAGCAAAAATAAAAATTGAATAAAAAAAATCCTAGTGGATGGCGTGGTGGGCTGATGCAAAGAGACCCGAGTTCGAATCCCAGTAAGAATTTTGTTTATTTGTTCATATTTAATATATCGTATCATGAATAACACTGTTCACATTAAAATTGTTGTAAATAATCATTAGTATAAACAATTAGATAAAAATATTGTGTGTGCAATAATATTTAAAATAAATACACCACTATACCCTATCTAATAGGGGTATATTTGTTTTGATACATAGTTTGTAACATAGAGAAATAATTTAGGTAGATAAACTTCAAAGTATATGGATCGACTTAGAATCACTAGCTGAGTCTGCAGGCCGTCCGTCCTTCTGTGTGTTACCGTTTCTTAGGCTTTAAATTTTGAGCTAGGATAGTGAAATGTGTTCTTCTCCGAGGCTAGAAAACAGGCGTAAATATTTTCAAAATCCACAAACTTTTTATTCAAAACGTTATTTTTGGTCAAACGGTTAAGATTAAAAAAAAAAACTGTCTGGACAAGATATTTGGACATTCTAAATACCTTTACTTCGTTTATATAAAGCCTTTTGCCATGAAATGCAGAAAGACGCTATCCACATTAAATCCAAAAATACTGATATTATTGGAAGATCTTTAAGAGTCATAACAACATTTTTCTAAAATATTCGATCGAATATTTTATCGCATCACTAAAACTTATCTTGAATGAAATTTGATTAACATAAAGAAACGTCAAATCTCTTTACACGTAGCATAAAAACCGCACAATTTGCGAAACAAAATCCTGGGAACATATGTTGTATTGTGTTTTTAAACAGGATGGTAACGAATGTAATAATGATATCTTTAATAAGATTTTTTTTAATTGAGTAAAGTAGGTTGAATAATTTTAACTATGAACGCAACTAAACAACGTTTAAAAGGTAAAGAAATAATTTTAAACATATTTTTGAAATCTATTCGGTTTATTTTTTTAATTACAAGAAAATATAGAAAAGGAAATCTGAAAATAGTGTAAAAATAATATCAAATTTTAATAACACAGTAAAAAGCCATTTTTTCTCATCAATAACTTAAGTAACTTACTGGCTCTAATCGGTTGGTCTAAATTAAACAATAACTTAAATATTTTGTTATACAAATGCATAGGTTTATAACCCATAATCGATGTTTTTTGGTGTGAATGATAATAATGATCAGTAGCGTTGCTATTTATTTTGTGTTTTTTAATGTACCACAATCTGAAACGGTGCCGTGACATAAGGCCATATTTCAAAGTTAAAAAGAAGTGAACTACCATGTTCCTCAATTTGGCTTTATCGTTTTGTGATTTATATCAATCCGATCATATTATATCTGTTATATTCATATTGTTGGGATGAGCTGACGCGATTGAAATGGAATTGAATTATATTCAGCTTGGTTCCAGAAATCGAGTGAACGAAAGTGAAATTATGTTTTTAAATCGAGTGGATTTGTTTCTCGACGTATCTCCTGTCTCCAGCAACGGGAGTAATCGTGAACGAAAATCGGCTTCGTTCGGTGGTTGAAGTCCCATAACGAATATGATGCACTTGAACTGGTCGGTAAATTGAAAATTTTCGCAATTTCTGATGACCTTGCTAGCGTAAGGCGTAACATCTTCTATGCTCTTTTTTACTGTTTGCAGACAGTTGAATTTGATACTAAATAGTGACTCAGATTTTCCGAAAATTCTTTTGAGCGGCAGTACTCGCGAGGTTAATGGGCAGAATGTAATTATCGTATCTGGTATATTCGGCACTTCCCAACTTCCTCATCAGAAGCCTGACTTAAGCGCTGTCCTATAAGTTTGATGCGTCAAACAACGTGCTGTACCGCGAATACCAATGCTCGAATGTAACCCCACTTTCCTCGTCGAACCCAAACTCGTGAATATTTTACTAAGCACTTCCAGAATATAATCTTTTATGTAAAAAAAACTTCACGATCCTCGTCGCCAATATTGTGTCGGTGAGCCAGGGTGGACACTGACAGAGAGAGAGAAAGAGAGTGAGATAAAAAGATAAGCAAAAACAATAACTTTATTTAGGTGAAGTAATAAACTATAAACTATAAAAGGTAACTTATTAGCCAGCCACACGCGATGTCTATCATGGAATCTTCGAGAGTCTCCCGAAAGTGTCATCTGTCAATGGCAAGTGTTGCCATCTAACATTATGAAAGGAATGAAGATATATGCAGAGATCTGGGTATTCCCGCGGTTAAAGATGAAACGAACAATTTTGCACGCCAACATAAAAAAATGGTTGGGACACGTTAACACAACGGTCCTCTAAATTCTTGACAAAACAAATTTATTGCGGGCGTCTTCAAAGAATTAAACCTTTCGATTTTTCCCGATAATAACAAACCGCGCTATAAATTGCGGAAAAATCAGGAACTCTCCAGGGAAAGTTACCTGCCAAATATTAATTACTCGTGATAGCAAAATTGCTAAATAAGTCGCATACTTAGTTGCAATTCTAATAAAAAAAAAGGGTAGTGGTTTTAATGGGTTAAAGACTCACACTACTTTGGGCACGTGCTTATCGTGTCTATCGAGATTTCCACCAGCCCACGGAAAAAAACAGTAGAAAAATGATTTCACATTTATTGAAAATTGATAATGGTTTTCTCAACGAGAGTCCATCTTAACTCTGAGAGCGGTAAACGATATAACAATAAAGGCTGTAAGGTTATTGCAAGTTGTGTAAAAGAACATTTTAAGATACACGCGTTTGATTGCGTAAACGTAAAATATTAAATTGAGAATTTGGATGAAGTTGAAATTATAAAAAATTAAGTTTGACAACAAATCGGCACAAGATGTCATTATCCCCAGTAAAAAATATTGAATAATCGCGTGTGTACCATAAAAAATATATCCTCTCATGTCATGCATTAGCAGTAATTTCGATAAATAACTAGTAGAAAGGTACTTTATACATAATAGACAAATTCCTGGAAACAAGTCAATTCAAATGCGAGGCAATAATGCTTTATAATTCCTTTATAATTTCCTTCCTTAAAAAACGACAGATATACTACAGGTTTATTGCTTTACCAAGAGATTTCCTCTTATTTCTGACCTATGTGGGTTGGTCGCCCCATATTTTAACGAGCACATTTGAAATAAGTTTTCTATCGCTACTCGTTGTGGCATCCTTCATTTCATTTTGAAATTTTAAGTGACGTTTATGAATAAATTATGTTAATACTGTAATTTTCTAATTTATGAATATACAAGAGGATTTCAAGAGGGTGTTTTGAGAGCATTTTTCGATGCTTGCATAAGTGGTTCTTTTGAATGTTAATGGACGGTGGTGGAAGGACGCAAACAAATTGAAAGGCAAAAGACAGAAAAGGAAAAAAACTCGCGAGGGCAATTACAAGGTTACTATTTGGCTTTTCTTGTGTTTTCATCATTCTTAATTCCACTTTTTGTGTTCTTTTATTTCCGCTTGGATGGACTCTCGGTTCCCAGGGCTTAATGCGATCGGAAAAGTAAAATTTCCACTTCATTGCGATAGCAACTCAAAGCGTTTGTTTAAAAGAAAAGGTGGGAGTAAACATTTCTTTTATCTTTAATACAGATGAATGTAAGAAAAAAAAAACGTTGACAATTTCATTTCAATATGGAGTGATGTCATTGAAGACATACAACAATTACTTGGTGGTACATTTAAAATATGGTATCATCCGGTCTACGTTGTATATAGAAAACACTACTCAACTTAAATAATTAATATTTGAGTTTGCATATTTTAAACCAATACAGCAACAACGACTATTCATGGGAAGAAAAGAGATCTTTAGCAGTATTATTAGAGCTGTAGCAAACCGTATGTATTCGTTACCGAGTAACGGGTAATCGATTCGACTCGAAGTAACGAATCGTTACTAAGTTTTATTACTTTTACATGTTTTGTTACTAGCATCAAATTCTTTATTCGTATGTTTTGATTTCGTTACTTGCACTATTCCACACGTATGCGGTTCGGTTCTTAATGACTTAACCGTTGAGAACGTGTGAGTGGCTCCGTGGTCTGCTGACGACGTACCTTGATCTCTTAGTAGTGAGTACATACATATTTTAAAACGTTAATGATATGATTTGTATCGAACATACGAAAGTAACGAAAGTAACGAAAATAACGAATACTGTGTAACGGTTAGTCAGTAAAAAAGTACCGAATCGATACGGATTTAATTTTTTCGTTACTTTTTCAACTTTAATTACCGGTAAGCACATTCTAGCCAATATTACATATACAAACGAACTAGGACAAATTGACATCGCTGTGGTGTTGTAGAACGAGAGTAGACTCCTATTGGCATTTACTTGGCAATCCTCAGTGGTAGTAACTCTGGCTACACATCAAGTGTGCTTATTACTACCTCAGAGTGGTTACCAAAGGGTAGTGGTCTCATCCAACTTTGCTTGCTTTGACTTGCTAAATGATAAGTGCAATACTTTATAACAAGACGAAAAACATCAACACTATAAACAGCTTGGTCAGAATGGCACGTTTTCCCAGGCGAACATAGATGAGCTGCTTCGACATAATCGGACAACAGGTTAGGCAGAACGAACTATGCAATATTGGCAACGACAGCGAAAACTGCCAACCACCCGACCTGAGTGAAGTAAGGATAGCAATATCTAGACTAAAGTTATATAAGACTGCCGGAAATGACGGCATTCACGCTGAGCTTTATAAAGCCGGCGTAGATGACTTGGTAAATAACATCCACCAACTCAAAAGCCAAATCTGATAATTTGAAAGTATGCCTGAAAATGAAATGGATCGTTTGCCCGATCCACAAAAATATAAGACCTCTGTACTGCGCCAACTACAGAGGCATAAGTCTCCTCAATATCGCCTACAAGATCCTATCTGCCGTAATATGTGAACGCCTAAAACCGTTTAACAACAACCTGATCGACCCTTGTCGGTGTGGCTTTAGGCCAGGAAAATCCACAAACGATCAAATTTTCATACTTCGCAGATCCTGGAAAAAAACCGAAATAAATACCCACCACCTTTTCAGCAATTTCAAAGCCGCATACGACAGCATTTATAGAGACGAACTATCAAAGCCATACTGCCCAAATTCTTCCGTTTTACACAAATTGATGACGATTGAAAATTCTCACTGCTCCATCAGCCACCGAAACCTCACCGACACTCTCGATACCAAAAAAAGGATTTAGGCAAGGCGATTTAGGACAGCCTCCATGCTAGTGCACGTATATGTGGCTAAAACATGAAAAAAATAACCCATCTACCGCCTGTTCCTTGTGGTAAAATATTTCATGCGAAGTACGTTGGATTTACTAACGCATTTGTGGATAAGTCTCACCCTTAAAACGACGACGTTCAAATCTGACATTGCTAATCTCTCAAAAGACTTTAAAGACTTGTTTGAGGAATTTAATCATAGAGTAACCACTGTGTCTTCTTAGACCCATGTGTATCATCCACATCCACAGGCTCTCTAACAAGCTCTTTAGATAATAGTAAAAACATTAGTCACTCTGTAAACACTTCCATTTCGCCTAGCCCCCGCAAAATATCCAACGATGTTGTTGTCACAGAAAAACTTAAACGTGCTAACAATTCATCGTCGGCAAATCCGAGAGCAAAACGCTCAAATCAAAACTTTACCAGTCGATTCCTCTCTGGCTGTTTCTTCTATTGTTACCGTTTCCCCATCATCTGATCAAACTCGGACAGTGGCCGAAAATAAATCGAAAATTGAATCGATTCCTTAACTAAAATCGATTTTAATTTCATGGTTGAAACCAAGCACTTCGGTTGAAGATGTCATAAAACACTTGGTATCAATAAATCTTGTTCACACTGGGCCCTCAATTAAATGAACAAAAATCAGGTTTACTGATACATTCGTCATTTCAGATACTTGTCGCTGCTCTTCTCTTTGAAACTGTATGCAACAGTAAAGCGTGGCCTTCTAACAGAATTTACGCCTAGCAAAATGAACCGCAAAGAAAACAGTCCTTCTTCAAAAACCTATACGAACGTTTATTCCGTAATTGAAACGAATCGGTGTCCATGTATTATAATATTGATTTTCGGTTTTTGGCCAAAACTGAAAACTCCTTTTAGTAGAATAATTGGGCAAAAACCAATAATGCGGAATTCATGAAAATAGTAATAGCAGTATATAAACTAAGTTTCATTCAATTTGGCCAAATAGTTTGCGAGAAATTGACAATTTTCTTTATATGGCCTATATGCAAAAATCCGTCGTAGGGATAATCTTAAAAAAACTGGGTATGCAGCTTTGTTTGAACTAATATGCTTATAGGATATATGAAGTTTAATCAAAACCGTTAGAGCCATTTTCGAGAAAATTGAGGTTATGTATAATTTTTATGTGGCAGGTAAAGCAATCAAAATTATCTGAGAAGGCAACAATCCGCTGTGCGTATCGTTTAATATCCTATCCCATATTATCCTTAGAATTAATATCCCCAAAATTTGGGATTTAGGTCGATAAAATATGAAAAATATCATTGTCATAACACATTGTTCAGACAGTTTATCAAAATCATTTATGGTTCGACAAAAAACATTGGTTTTCCATATATAATTTTTACCCACGCCCACTTTTTGGAGGTGTTTTCATACAAAATCCATTTGTATACCCTACGCCATACCATATGCAGGAGAAATAACTTGTATGGTGCTACCAAAAAAAGTTTATGATAAACTGTCTGAACAATATGTTGCGGCAATTTCAACTTTAATATTTCTTTGTCATAAAACCCACATTTAAGTGATATTAATTTTAAGGATGGGATGGGATAGGGTATAAAAAGATCCACACAGTGGATTGTAGCCTTCTCATATGGTTTTTTAAAATTTTTTTTTTAATTTTTATGTCCCACCTGCCGGTTGAAACCTACTCTAAACCTTTAACTGTATAAGTCGGCCATACGATTCATAAGTTAACTAAATTCAACTAACCACAACAGGTTCTCCTTTTGCCATCTACTCCGACGGTCCCAATCGGACACACTCCTGCTGAGCCGAAGGCGCTCTCCTCCGTCTTGAACGACGTCGCGACGTTTCGGTCGTATGGAAGCCGCCTGTCCACAGTTCTTCGGAAGACGTGGTAGATTAGCTGAACCGCCAATCTATCCTGTATCAGCTCTCGACTATCCAAATATAGGAAAGCTTCGGGCGAAATAAAGCCGCTTAAACGCGCACTCGAAATATTCATCATTGGGGTAGAAGGCCGCAAAGGTGAGCCTATTATTGGAAGCCATCGCTCTTGCAACATGAAACCGAATGAAAACCAGGAAATTGTCTATTCTGTTTATGTTGGCCTCGTTGTATAGGACCTGGTAATATTTGGTGCTGTGAAGTCTAAGACAGCTTCTTAAGCACTGCCTCTCAAATACCCTTATCTTTTCCATTGGAGATGGGGCAACATTGAAACACACCGGGCACCCATAGGCAATAATCGGCCTAATGTGGGAAGCCTGTGGTAGAAGTTTCATTGTCACTTTTGACAAAAAACTTTCTACCTGTCAGCATGTCATGAAGCATATATAGCAGTGATTTACTTATGCCAAGTCTGGTCAGCTTTAGATAGAGGCCCTCTAACCATACGGTGTCAAAAGCCTTCGCTAAAAAAAACAGACAAGCAGCCGTGCACTGTTTTCTGGCTTTATTCCATTGTATATCAGAGACGAGCTTAGAGGCAGCATGAATACAGTCATGTCCTTCTTTAAAGCCAAACTGGTTCTCTGGTATAATATTATTGGAAGGGTAATTTGATGCCACTAATATAATTTCGGGCATGTGGCAGACGCGGTTAGTTCGAATAAAGACAAGTCCAGATGTCCAATTTTCAACCACTTTTTCGAGTATTTGGGGCCGTATGGGGCAACAGCGCCACGTATGTTGGCCTCCAAGTTGCCTAACGTTTCTGGTTTGTTGGCGCAGACGAGCGACTTCACATATCCCCCAAGTAAATAATCTAATGGTGTCAAATCACACGATCTTGGTGGCCAATTGACAGGTCCATTATTATGCGCTCATCGAATGTTTCCTTCAATAAGTCGATTGTGTCGTGCGCAGTGTGGTACCACATCTCATCTCATCTCATCGAGAACAAAATAGTCGGTTATCATGGCTCTATACCGGTTCCCATTAACGGTAACTGACTCTCCAGCACCACTTCGGAAGAAGTATGGCTCAATGACACCAAGGATGTAATGGTGGGTTCTCTTCACTCCAAATGCGGCAATTTTGTTTGTTGAAGTATCCATTCAACCAAAAATGAGCCTCATCACTGAACGAAATTTTGCGATGAAAATCAGCATCGAGATTAATCTAATCTTCGGCTCGTACACCAAAATCACAGAGCATTGCATGGTCTCGCGGATTTAATTCTTGCACAAGCTGGATCTTGTAAGGTCGTAAGGTAAGACCTTAGTTGATGGAATAAATAAATTTGCACGATTTGTAAGCGTTGTTCATTTGTCAACCTGTTCATGATGTAATGCCAAACCACACTGAACATAAATGGCATTAGAGTTGCCCGATTTCACTACAAAATATCAGCTTTATCTCTATTTGAAAAACCAACCTCAAAAAACACCCCTTACCATCGACTCCCGCTGGCTTCTTTTTCTTTATAGAATCGAAGATGATCTGGAAATCCACCATCGAGATTAACAGGGAACTAGACACACTTCGCTCGACGACTATGGCGTTTGCCAAGATTTCGTCATCAAACCGAGTAAAACCGCGGTTCTCAGATTGCCATTGCGTTATATTGTTTCGGAGTTAGAAATGATGGAGCAGGGCATTGTTTTCCAGGACGCGGTTGGGGCGAATGCTTTCATTTACCTTATACACTTCCTTTACTTTCTCCTGTGGATCTTCCATTACATAGAAATCGTCGTCTAAGACGGCTTCTCCCGGATCAATTCCTGCTGTTAAAAGTATGTTCGTTGGAGCTTCGTACACGGAAGGTCATTATGATCTTTCCTCCTAAAGATAGATAGATATATAGATAGATATTCTATTGAGTATTAAAAGTTATAAATAGATAGTTTGTAACCGCACATTTACCAATACAATAATTTGATAATGGTAATTATATTTCTATTGAAATATGTGTTTTTAATTATTAAGAAATGTTATTTATCAAATATACTTTGAGGCCAAAATACTATAAAACTCTCAATACAATAAGACAAAATATACACATAAAGAGAAAAATATATAAATAATGCTAATAATAAATTAAAAAATGCCATAAGACAGACAATGCAAATATATAAAATATTAATTTATACATAAATACGAATTAAGAAATATATATATAGAAAAAATCAATAGGTGAATAAATAAAAAAATAAATAAATAAATATATAAATAAATAAATAATAAAAAACAAAAAAAAACAAACCATTATATAAATAAATAAATAACTAAAACAAAAAAAAACAAGTTTTAACAAGTATATACATTTAACAAATGAATTTCCATGTAAAAACTAATAAATACCACATACTAACAAATAAATAAATAACAATATTAACAAAAGAAATAAATAATATAGAGAACTTAACAAAGATTAACAGATTAACATGAATATTAAATATTAATATATAACAAAAATGGTAGTTATTTAACAATTTATTTAAAACCAAATAAAACTAGATAAATAAAAAGTACTAAACGCTTAACAAAGTTTTACCACGCTACACGGTTTCACCTTCAGCAAAGCTGATTGAATCTCCCATCAGTATTTTAGAGTTTGAAAGTAGTATGAGCTCAGTTAAGGGTCAAACCCCAGGCTTTGATAGGATATTTTACTCAATGCTCCGAAACAGTCCACCTTGCTTTAAAACTAAGTTGTTATCCTCATACAACAACATCTTTGACAAAGGAATAATCCCCCAAACATGGAAAATTGCAACTTGCATGCCAATACCAAAACCCAAAAAAGATCATTCGACTACATTAGGGTACCGACCAATTTCCCTCCTTCCTTGCACTTCTAAGATCTTGGAAAAAATAGTCTCTAAGCGCATTTTCTGGCTGATGGAAAAAACAAACTTATAGACAAAAATCAAATAGCGTTTAAAAAAGGCCGTAGCACGATGGATTCACTTCTACATCTGGATACATTCATTTCTTCTGCTCTTTCTGTAAAAAACCATGCTTCGATTTTGTCAATCGACTTTGAACAAGCATTCGATAGAATTGGCCCACATGTTATCATAAATCAACTCATACAATGGAAAATTGGACCTAAAATATTGAGCTACGTTAAAGCGTTCCTAACCAACCGCAAATTTCGGGTTAAAACTAACAACATATATTCCAACATTCACAATATGAAAAATGGCATCCCTCAAGGATCTCCTTTATCGGTTACTTTATTAATAATCGCTTTTACCGAAGTTAGTAGAATTGTTCGTAGTCACTCACAATTAAACCACATCCTTTATGCGGATGACCTAATTCTGTTCTCAAAATGTAAAGACTTAGTACACCTAGCTACAATTTTCTCAAACATAATTAAAAACTTAACAAAATGGGGTGACACATCTGGCTCCAAAATTTCGTTTTCTAAATGTGAACTTTTACATATATGCAAAAAATACAAATGTCAAAAAAGTATAGAAGGAGTTAACTTTAACAACCTATGTATTAATAACGTAAGCCACTCAAAGATATTAGGCATAATATTTGATTCAAAATATAATTTTAAGGATCACTGTACTTATATTAAAAAGAGACTTACTACCAGGATTAACTTATATTATTGTTAATGTGGTTAGATCTATTGTTCTTTCTAAAATTGACTATGGTTTACCAATCTTCGGCAAATGTTCAAAATCATCTATGCAACTCATTTCAACACCATACCATACAGCAGCTAGGACCAGCCTAGGAGCGTTTCGTACAACGCCTATAAAAAACATTTTAACCGAAACCGGACTTCCTCATTTAAGTACTAGAACCGAGTTTCTTACCTGGCAAGTCATGCAAAAAGTTAACTCAGCATTCACAACACCTGTTCATGACGATCTCAAAAAAATACTGATGTGGAAAAAATCGCCAAAATACCCCTCAGCGCTAAAAAATCATTGGAATCCGCCACTAAACTGAACATCCCAATCTCCATAACAAACAAATCAAAAATCAACCTCCCTCCTTGGAATCTAGCCAACGATTCTGTTTTTTCTCACCTCTCAGAATATAGAAAAGAATCCACCAGCAACGAAGCATACAAATCATTGTTCCAAGAATTAAGGAATAAATATGTAAGACTCGGATGGCAATCTTTGTTTACTGATGCCTCGAAAACAATAGACGGAGCCTCCTTCGCTGTTGTGAACGAAAATGGTTGTATTATCAGCAAGGGCCTACTTCATTTTACTTCATCTTTCTTCACGGCAGAAGCATTCGCTGTTCTAAAAGCAGTTCAAGCTGCAAAAGGCAGAAAAACAATAATTTTTACTGATAGCCTGTCTTCAATCAATGCGATAAAAAACACCAATAACTACTCCAATATTGTTGCTGACATCCGTGACAAACTTATAGCGAATAAAAATAAACTAAGATTAGCCTGGATACCGGGCCATGCTGGCATCGTTGCTAACGAATACGCCGATGCAGAAGCTAAACTGGCACTTAAAGAACCTCTCATCTCATTTTACCAATTCAACCAAAAAGACCTAAAAAAACATCTCAAAACGTCTATGAATATTAAGTTAAAGAACGGTTGGTCCGAATACCAACACCTGTATTCAATGCTTAATCCAACAGCTGTAAAGGCCATTTATCCTACTCATATACCAAACTCAATTATAAAAATCTACATAAGACTAAGAATGGGACACACCAACATAACCCACAAGCATTTAATAACCAAGGAAGCTGCCCCACTTTGTGAATTCTGCGACGAAAAACCAACACTTACTGTATCACACATGCTACAATGTGTAAACATCACTTCAATCAGCAAAATCATATCCGGTAAAAATCTTCAAGAACTTCTAACATTTATCTCTGACACCAATATAAGATCCATATATGAAATTATTTTAAAACTTAAGTTACAAAAGTTTATTTAATTTTTTTTTCTTAACTTTAACTAGCCTAAAGCCCTGGTAGCTAGCGCTGTACTTATCTTAATTATTGACAATGTAATTTACTTATGTTTCAATAAAGTTATAATAATAATAATAATAAATATTTGATTTACGAGGGGATTATCAGCAAAGCTGCATCTTGTTAAAAATGTACGTTTAAGTTGGTCGATCCCATTAGAAATTAGTTCAACTTTCGCCTTTTGATTAAGGTCAATAGTTGCATACCTCCATTGGGCATTATTTTTAAAATTTTATTTTGGGAATTTTTTAATGTTCATGCCTGGCAACCGTACAATAATATTGCCTTAAAAACTAATTTGTGAAGAATTATTTTGTTGTCTATAGGGAGTAACGATTTACGATTAATGAATGGATATAACATTTTAATTGCAATGCCGATTTTGTTTAGTGTTTTACTTACGTGGTCTTTAAAAGTAAGTCTAGTAACTAAATAAACACTCAAGTACCTAACCGAAGGCTCCCAATTAATATTGGATCCGTTCAACTGAATGCGTCTGCTGAAAGAGCGGAAGCTTTTCTTTTTCGAGTGAAAAAAATCGCTTGGGTTTTACCTTCATTGAGTTTTATTTTGCATCTGCTATAGTACTTTACTAGTATATACATTCCTTCTTTTAAATTGCTCTCAATGTTGAGACCGAATTGATAGGATGAATATTTAGCAGTGTCATCAGCAAAAGTGAATGAACGATCTGACAAGAAGGACATTACTACTTTACATATATATGGAGGGAAATTGAAGTGGATCATTTTATAAATAAGACCCTCGTGCCAGACTGAATCAAACGCCTTTTCAATGTCTAATGGTACCATCCCAGTTGATTTACCTTGATACCGATTATTTTTCACACAATTGCAAATTCGGAGTACCTGATGGGAAGTATTGTGGTATCGTCTGAACGACCACATTATAATATTTTCCTTTACAATCTTCTCGTATATTTCACTTAAATTCCTCAGCAAACTTATAGGCCTATAGCTTTCTGGACTATCTGCTTGCTTACCAGCTTTAAGTATTGGAACCTCTTTAGCCTTTTTCCAAGCATTAGGAAAATATTGGAATTTCATGCAAGAGTTCATTATAAACGTCAAGTATTTGATACCAACTTTAGGAAGTTGTTTTATATAAATGATTTTCAGATTGTCAATGCCTCCTACCTTCCGAATGCGTTGACTGTTGACAATAAATTCAATGTCCTCATCATTGATGACAACATTGGACACGCAATTGGCATTTGCTAAAGTGAAAGCTTGAAGAGAGTTTTTAACCAAATCATTCGTATATGCATCACCTAGATGTTGAGACACAACATGATTGTTTGCAAAGCCAGAAGAAAGTGCATTTGCTTTGTCAATGTCCGTAAAGCAGGAATGGGATGCATTTTTTTAGAAATGGTAGTTGTTTATTCTTGGATTTTATCACTTTTACAATATTCCAGAATGGCTTTGAATTTTTATCTAAGAAACTAAGCTTTTGATTCCATCCTGCGTTTCGATGTTGAAAAATTGCATTGGATACCTGTTTCTTGTAATAAACCATTTGGTCTCGAAATAATGGCTGCCGATATTTTTGTCAATACCTTCTGATAATGTTTCGTAACTTTATTAAAACTAAGATATGAAAAGGAAGTTTTTTGATATGACTGTTTTTTTTAATTTTTGGCACTGATTGCTCAACAGAACTGAGAATTATTTCAGAAAATTTGCTGACAACTGAATCAACATCTTCCTTGCACAATATATTGTCAATATTCATTTGAACATTACGCAATCTTTGTTTGATTTCAGAATGAAAACGTTTCCAGTTTGCATTCTTAGAGTCTTGTATATATTGCACTTTTTCTTCACCTAAGAGCCGACAAACTACTGGGTTGTGATCAGAGCTAAGTTCAGTTAATGATAATGGTTGGGTTACTAGACTACGCACGTTAGTAATAAATAAGTCAAGGACAGATGGACTACCACGAGAACAAGCTGGAAAATAAGTAGGAAAAGAAGGAAACATGACAGAAAATGGCAACAATACAGATAGACTACATAAAATGTTTCCCCAAGCATTAGCTTGTTTTGCATCCCCTATCTATATGACGACAGTTAATATATCATGCGATTAAGAAATCACCATTTATTGTTAATATTTTTCTTAAATTATTTTTAAAGCCTAATCTCTTTTCGGCTGATGTCGAGGCACTAGGAAAGTAGACAAAATATACTTTTATTTTCCTTTGATTTTTTTAATTTGATCTCAATGCCAACGTTTTCCACATACCGTGTATTTATTATAGGTAAAGGCGAAGGCTAAATTGACCTTCTAATAAGTGCTGCAACACCTCCGCCTCTTCGATCTATTCGATCGTTTCTATAGCATTTGATAAATTCATACCCTTTTAAGTTCAGTCTCAGTAATAAATGCAACGTCAATATTACTACTACATTGTTTCGAATCCTTCTGGCATTCCAATTTACAATTTTGATGTGGTTGTCTGTCATATTATTATTTATTGTTATTATACAAGAATTTACTTGCTAAATGTGCGATTACCTTGAATTGATCATTTCTTGTTTACAGGACGATAATAATGTAATCATTTCCATTGCTAAAGTATTAAGCTCTTCTATTGTGAATAGAGCATCATTATTGGAAATGTTGCTAGGAGCTTCTAATGACATGTTGCTTGGAATGGTGGTGTTGTTGATGTTGATGTTGCTTGAAGCAGTTAGAGAATGGCTCTCTCACACATTGTTGTATGATGATGGGTGAGGAATATGATTAGCGGGCGCATCATGGTGAGGAGGGCCACTTTTGGTTGGAACTTGCCGTTTATGATGTGGTGGTGGGAGTTGGTGTTGGTTGTGGTGTTGTTGGTGTCCAATGTGGGAAAAAGCTTGTGATCGCGATGGTTGGCGCGCTTGCGATTTTGAATGAGAAGATGCGCTGAGGGCAATTGGTTTTTTTCTTGCAGATTTCTCCTTCATCTCTTGATATGCAATTTTGCTAATGCACATTGGTGGAAGCTTTGTAAGATTCTTTACAATTTGCACATTTTATAACATTATACTCATTGCAGTCTGCAGTCTTATGTGGATCAGCGCAAAGGCCACAGTATGTTTTAATGTAGCCATTTCGTTAGCTTACCACGGAGTTTTTTTTGTAGACCCCAGTTCACTTGCGTATGCTAAATTGACCGGAAATTCTTTTTTAAGTCAAAGAACCTAATCGATTCATTGACAAGTGAAATAAGGTAAAAATGATCAGTGTAACGATCGTATTGCTTGGTGATTTTTTTAACCTCTACGCATTTTAGCTTTAATTTAATTAGTTCATCTTTTAGCGAACACGTATCTATATCACCAACTCCGTACAAGAACACTTTAAATGCTTTTTCACTTTTGAGTTCGTGTGAGAAAAATTGGCATTGCTCTTCTTTGAGTTTCGCGATGAAGGTGTTGAAAGAAATATTGGATTCACAAATAATTTTTATTCCGATTGATATTTTTTTTATGCAATAGTCGGCAATATTAAGCGTATTCATTAGTTTGTAAACATAATCAGGCGATTTTTATCGCAATTTGATTTTTTTTTAGATGAGACATTATTTGCGATAATTTCGTCCATATTCTCATCATCTATATTACTGTCCGGTAGGCACTGTAAGTAGTAATTTGTTCTTCTGTGATCTTTCCGGCCACAAACATTATTATTATTATTAACTCATATTGAAACAATTTTTTTTTATCCGAGGACAATTGATTGTCCCCGGTTTCGGGTGATCTGTCACGTTTGGGAATGATGGTAGCGTTTTAATTAGAGAGTTAAGAGTCTAGCGTAGATAAAAGCTCTCTGTCAACTGATGCCTTCAATGTACTAGTCTCCAGGTCGCGTGGGTTTGTCAGTCGTCTGTACAAGAGTTTAAGTCTTGTCAGAAGTCCGCTTTCAATGGTCGCGATTTTGTACTTAGACGTTATGTCATGTTCTTTGTTTTTCGGTATCATCCTGTTCATTGTTCATTGTTCGTTGAATCGTTTCGTCCATTTTTTTTTGTAAGTATTCGCCGATTTCATTGTTTGTTAGGTTTCTGTTGTTTGGTTGTGAAATGGCCCTCGAATAGTCGTTGCTAAAGCGAGGCCATCGCATCTTACCGTAGTTGGAAGAATGCACAAGCACATACTCTTTTAATGCCACGGCGGCGAATCCGCAGTGATCATTGTCGTACTCGATCGCCCATAAACAGTTTCGCGGGTGTTGACCTACTCTGTCAGTAATTGTCAGTCTTATGTCTCGCAGTAAGAGATCCAGGAAAGCACCTCTTCTCGGAAACGATGGCATATCTCTGGCGAGAATGTCGATCCTAAAGGGTGATCCATTTCGAGGTTCCCAACTTTTTTAAAGAAAAAACACAGAAAATTCAAATTTAATGGAGAATGTTTATTATCATTTGAAAGAACATTCTTTGGCATTTATTTTTTGAAGATTATGTCTATCAAATGTTGGCCGTTGCTACTTCGCAGATGGTCCATCCGTTGAGTCCAATTTTCGATCACTCGTTCGAGCATTTCGACTGGTAACTGGCGAATGACACGGGTGATGTTTTCCTCCAAGGCCTGAATCGAAGCGGGTTTGTCAGCATAAGCTTTTGACTTTACATATCCCCACAGGAAAAAGTCTAACGGTGTGATATCACACGATCTTGGTGGCCAATCGACCGGCCCAAAACGTGAAATTATGTGCTCACCGAAATGTCCTCTCAATAAGTCCATTGATTGATGCGATGTGTGGGAATTGTCGCCGTCTTGCTGAAACCAAATGCCGCCGAGATCACGAGCTTCAATTTCAGGCATCAAATAGTCGGTTATCATGGCACGATAACGGTCGCCATTGACGGTTACGTTCGCACCGGCATAATTTTTTAAAGAAATATGGACCGATGATTCCACCGGCCCACAAACCTCACCAAACCGTTGTTTTTTCTGGATGAAGTGGCAGTTCTTCAATATCTTCAGGTTGCTTTTCGTCCCAAATGCGGCAATTTTGTTTGTTTACATACCCATTGAGCCAGAAATGGGCCTCAGCGCTAAACAAAATTTGCCTCGAAAACGTCGGATCTTCTTGGAACTTTTCAAGAGCCCATAGAGCGAAGCGATGTCGCTTGGGAAGGTCGAGCGGCTTCAGTTTTTGCAAGAGCTGTATTCTGTACGCTTTCAATTTAAGATCTTGACGTAAAATGCGCCAAGTCGTTCCATACGTCAGTCCGAGTTGCTGCGAATGGCGCCGAATCGACTCTCTACGGTCTTCGTGAACACTCTCAGCTACGGCCGCTATATTTTCTTCACAGCGTGCTGGACGTGGTCTATTCGGTCGAATATTATCCAATAATAAATGCTGGATCTCAAAATGGGTGATGGTATTGCGAATAGTACGCTCAGTAAGCCGTTTATGTTGACCATACGTTGAGCGAAGTGCACGAAACACATTCCTCACAGAACGTGAATTTTCATAATAAAGTTGAACAATTTGTAAGCGTTGTTCACGCGTAAGCCTTTCCATTATGAAAAGCCAAACAATACTAAACAAAAATAACATGACAGCATGACACGACTCACACGTGATCTGTCAAAAAAGGCTATTGAAAAAAGTATCTCTACTTGGATCACCCGTTATATTCAACGTTGTAGTTTACCGTCCAATTGTAAAGATGGTTACCCCGAGGATTTTGTAACTGATTTCGAATCTTCGTGTTTGCCATTCAAATCTCCAGCCAAAAGATAAAAGTTCTCCATTGAGTTCAGTTTTAGAGATTCGAAAAGTTGTCCGAGCTCTGTTGTAAAAAGTGTAGGCTGATATTATATACAGGCGCTTTCCCTGTTGTAGAGGAATGCATATGATGCAGGCTTCCAGCATCCGGAATCGGAGCACTTCACCACTATATATAGCTTTATAACTAATGTCTTTTTGTAAAAAGACAGCGAAACTGCCCCCTTGAGTGTAGTTGGTCCGGTCTCCTCTTACGATGCTGTAATTGTTATTCGTCAATGTATGCTTCTGATTTAGCTTGGTTCCGCTAACCAAAAGCACATCTAGACTTTGATCTTTGAGACAAGATCTTTAAGCGTCTCTCTGATATCGCGCCCATTACGAACTTTGTTGCGTTAAGCTGCGCAACAAGGAGTAGATTAGTCTACCCTTGTCGCCAACTCCCATAACTGGTGCAAAGATACTATTTGCAATTTCACATTCCTCTTTTGTCGATAGTATATACGTTATGAGACTTCGTGGGATGACTGTCCTGCCTATTTCACGTTTTAGTGCATTTCTCGTATCTTCATAATTTCGGCATTCCAGCAGCACGTGATCGGCGTTTTGGACTTGACCATTATAATGATGACAGTATGGGTCATCAGCAAGTCTAAACCTATGTATGTATTCCCGGAAGCTACCGTGTCCCGTTAGGAATTGTCACAAATAGAAATTTACTTCGCCGTGCTTTCTCTTTTTCCACTCTTCGATGTTCGGCAGTAGTTTGTGGGTACATCTTATGCTTCGTTCCACTGTCTTTGCCATTCCATTTCAGCGTCTTCTCTAACGGAGAATCGCTCTGTGTTTTCCTTATTATAGATTAACGCGGAGATCTTTACCTTCAGCCTGATCGGCATGAAACCGCGGTATAAATTGCGGAAAAAGCAGTAACTTTCAAGGGAAAGTTTAATCCTCTTGCTTTGGTTATGTTCAATACTCCATCGTGGCCTGTTTTCTTGCTACCCCATTCAACTGCCCATGCAATAAAATCCCCGGCTACTATTGCTTATGTTTTCCCATGTAGTTTTGCTACAAGGAGGTCCAACATCTGTTGGTATTCTGCCATGCTGGTGCTCGGTGGATCATAGCAACTGAAGAAATAGATTGCTTTTATTTTGCCATAGGCGTAGTTTGGTTTTTCAGGTCCATAATGCTGCTTATTTAGTGGAGTCAGCCACCCAACCTTCTTTGTTTCTAATGGAGCTGTACTGCTCACATGCAATGGCTTTATCTAGATTTTCCTCTCTGACTGTCTGTCTAAGAAGGTCTTGTAGTGCCTCGCAATGGTTGAGGTTAAGTTGGATATACTTCATCGTTTCTTTAGAAGATTTCGCATGGCATTCTTATACGCCGCACATTTGAAGCTTCCGGTGGTGTGATTGCTTTCACCCTTTGCTGTAAGCCGTAAGGTCGCATATCGCACATGTGGGTTCAGCCAGACACGTTTTTGCAATGTGTTCTTCCAAAGCGTAGACATGTTCTTGCACAGTCTGCCTCGTTTTTGCAGTTTCCTGCTATGTGGCCGTATTCGAGACATTTCAAATATCTCGTTAGTGTTATGTGTTCGCGCACTTTGCATCTTACCATGCAATTTCAATCCGTCCTGCAGCGATTCTTTTAAAGGATTTTAGACATTTCAGCTTTTTACTTCACTGTGTCTATGCTACTTTCTCTGTTAAGTTCTATTAACAGTTTGCCCTTGGCCGTCTTCCTGATCTTCTTGACGTTTTTCCCAAGTTGATATAAATCACAGCTTGCTCTCATAATTTTGAGGATATTTGCGTACGAGGTCGCTCTCTGTTTGTTCTAATATACTTGTTTTGTCTGAGTGTTTTGTTACGCTGGTCTTTCTTACTACTTTGGACCAGGATTCTCCATTTACTTGTATCGGGTAATTCTAACATTTTTTGTTTCTTCGGAGTTGCATTTTACGGGGGTTGCTTGGAGTTGCTCCTCCTCTGCTTTTCGGTGATCTTACCCGGTTTTCGTTTCGGGTCTACGATTGCATTTGGCATTATTTTTTTCTAAAAAGCTCTTATGCCTTGTCATCGTAGGTCTCATTTGCAGACAATTCGTATAGAGCTTTTATTTTCTCTATTCTTTCCCTCCTATTTTGGTGGATGATGCGTCTTTAACCAACCGCTGTCATTTCGCATAGTAGCCTTATCTGCGCTCCTAATTCCTGGAAACTCGATAGTTCGGTTGTCATGTCAGCCTTTTCTTCATGATTCGTAATTGTTATTGTTGTTGAGCCCGATCTTTCATTGTTTGGTGTTTCTTGTACGGATGGTGACTTGTGGTTCATCGCTCTGTTGTGGAAGGCATTATCTCCATCTTCCTAGTTCTTACATCGTTTTGATTTTGATGGGGTGTAGGTTGTTTCTGTCTTGTTTTTGTTATTTTTTTGTGTTCATTCTTGTTAGGTCCCCACTCAAAGCCATTATCAGTGTTCGGGTGTGTAGTCACGTATGGATCTAATGGTTGTCTTTCAAGCAGTGGGGTTTTTGTGCCAATGTCGGATCGGTGCTAATCTTGAATGCAACATATCGACTTTCACTACAAACTTTACGTCTTAACGGTGACGAACAATGAACATACTTTGAGGCCTGCCAAGGTTTTAATGGGACGGGGGCGTTTGTAGCATTAGCCTGGAAGCCATTTCAGCAGAATTTCACTCCTGCTTATTCTGTTGACAGAATACTTCTAAAGTCGGCCCATGTGTTATTCATTCCAATTTGTTGTTTCCAGTATACCATACCATACCTAGTTTGTTCCATTTAATTTGAGGTAGTACGGGACTTGGCCTACATTGGCTCCGCTATTAACTCTTTCAAAAACATACAACAAACATCTCGTCAGAAATTAAACGAAGAATTACTCTTGCTAACAGCTGTTTCTTAGGGCTATGAAGGCAATTTAGTAGTAAAGCCCCCACATGAGCTACTAAGGAAATCCTATATGAGGCCCTGATAATCGCAGTCCTGTTCTCTACGTTGACGGGCTATGGAGACAAAGATTAAACCAAGAACTATAAGTGCTGTACAGCGCAATGCCCCTGTGCAAAAAACTCCGTATAGAATGTTTAAGATGACTAGGACATGTAGAACGAATAAACATCAATACTCCGACTCGCATAGTTTTCGATTCCCAGACAGTCGTCGGACGCAGCAGAGGAAGACCTCGCCTTAATAGGCGCGCACAACTGAAGGCACTTGAAGAGGCATGTTATTTGAGGCCCACGTTCATTCCGGACTGTAACGCCACCTAAATAAGCAACTAAGTAGAACCAGTACACCCCCTTCGCCAACTCCACTTCTTTGAAGGGCAATATCCCAGATCCAGGCCAACAAACTATCAATCAAGCTGACCAAACAAGAGTTTAGTATTTGGATGTCAGAAAATTGCGAGCATTTTTTGTCAGTAAAGTATATGACCTCAGACTACGTAGGTATTTTCAAAGCTTTGAATTTTCGTAACATCAGTTGGCCAGTTAGTTGGTTTTCCCGTAGAATAAAATTCGGTATTGTACTTTCTACATAAATCGTAAAGCATCCTACCTTTCTGTGATATTCATTTAGATTCCCAGAATGTATGTTGTGCATTGAAGTCCCCTTCGATGACAAAACGCTGTCCAAGGGAATTAAACAAGTTTTCAAAGTCAATTTTATCAATCTTGCATCGCGGGTAGGCAGTAAACAGAAAATATCTTCAGAAAGGATTGTCTGCTTCTGACTTGTACAGAGCTAACTTGCATTGTATCGGTTTCTAATTTAAGATCAATGTTCGATACACTCTTTTACCTCTGGCCCCACCTCTAGCCTCATTCGATGGGTGCAGAGCATGTTAGTCGAGGTAACCTTTAATCTTTAAGTTAGAATTAGTCGTTGCTTGGGTTTCGGATATTGAACAGACGTCGATATCTTTTTTTCGCATACAGAATTCAAGATCTCCAAGTTTCTGAAAAGTTTCTGTAGGTGGAGTACGTCTGTTTCGAATACTATTTTCAAGCTTAACTAGCCTATTGAAAGAATAACCAAAAGGACGTTAGAAACGGAGTCAGTGGGATATTTTTAGGAGCGTTATCGGATACTGTAGTTTGGGCATAAGTTTTTACAGTCGATTTTGGGTGATGGCAGCGATATTTGTTTAAATGTTGGGTTTTTGTTGCCTGCTTTGAGACAAATTTATGCGGTATTTTAGTCTTTTGCTTAGTAAAATATAGTTTCTGTGAAATTTTACTATCAAATTTCGCCCGTCTTCTTTGCAAATCTTTAGCTATTTTAGAGCCGCGATAATTTGCGGGATGATCGTTCTTAAAGTTATCTATCCTACAATCAACCGTCAGATGATTTCCGGCTACGCACCGCGGCTCTTTCTGACAATATGTTTGTGTATAATTATATCCTTGGCAGCACTAATGAACTAATTTTGAATCCTTACGCATGGGTTTGATTTTTAACGATAATGGTATTCACGTTTTTGATATAAGCATTAAGAATAATTTTGCGTTCAGCAGGCGTGTATCTGAAACATATAGCTAATGTGAAAGTACATTTACATTTGCAAACATTTTTGTGCATTTACTTATGACATTACTTTTATGACATTTCCGTTATTATTGGTATTCTCCATTCAAACATAAAATACCGCTTATGTCCACAGCTTTAGCTACATCCAGAGGTAGATAATTCTTTTTTTTTTGTATTCGAAGTGTTCTGAGGAGTGAACTTAAGTAAGTGAGCATACTAAATGGACACTATCTACAATTGCTTTCCATTTAATTCATATAAAATTCAAGTGTACCTACCCCTATAAACTATCCCAAAGTAAGTTTTTTTTATAAGAGATGGTAGGTATATACAAAATGGATGTTACAATGGTAGATTTCCACATTCAATTACTTTAGCTAACTGAAGTTGTAAGACTTTTACACTCAATTACACTTTCATGAGCACAATCCATCACCCATTCTTTGCCTTCAATTCACTTGTCTTAATTTAAAGATTATTTCACAAATTCAAATTCAATTTTTGTATTAGAAACTTTTGCATTCCTTGCGACCAACGAAAAGTTCTGCGTACATTTTTTTGCTCTTGTTTCTATAATTTGTGTCCAAAGTTTTGGTCGATAAAAATTCTAAGAAAAAGAATCGCAAGATACCTGCAGAGGAAAAAGTTTTCGAAAATCACTGTCCGTTAAAATTGTTTGTCGTAAATTAATTTTTCAGATCTGCATATTTTGTGCGATGCGGAAATGTGGTTGGCGGATGATGACGAAAATGCGGAAGGAAGCCGGCCCATAGGACATACTTTAATTACTGGTGAATGAACACGGAGAAGGGTAGGTATCCATCAGAAGACGGTATTCTACTTCATAGTTTTTTTTTGTGTTATTGCCTTTGTTCTTTGCATGATTTGCTCGATGTTATGCATTAAGATGAATTTTACTTGAGGATGATCCCTGAGGAGGTAATTAATTTTGTAGCAGCTATCAAAGAAATTCAAGTAAATGAATTTGAATCAGTCCAACATCCTTGGGCAGTAATTATATGAAGCGTTAAGCTTTGCCTTGCATTTTATTAATTAACTAGAGCCTACGTAAAAAAACGCGGTATGCTTGCATTAGCTTGCTAAGTGGTAAATAGTACTGAACAAAAATTGCGTCTTCATTGCGAACACAATGAACATCTACTCTTCTATGGTATATTAAAGTGATGGTCACTAACACAAAATGAATGGCGAATTTCCCGTATTTCATCTAAACAAAAACTAATATATGGGCATATGTTAAGGCCCACTCATTCTTTAAACCTAACTTGCGTATTTACCCACATTGTCTCGGGGTAAGGGCAAAACCAAGAGCTGTAGATATATCTGTGGGCATCCAGTATTTTTGATGACCGAACATTTCGAGGAGCTAACATCGACTCGGACCACTACCTTGTTACAGCCAATGTAAGAATGTGGATATCCAATACTCCAAACAATCGCAAGAGACCGCCAGGACATTCGCGCTACGTGTATCCCTTAACCTCTCGATGAACACCATACTACCAGCATCGAATGTCGAAGAACAATGGCAACGAAATATCGTAGTTGAGTCACAGTCTATTCTGAAGATATGGAATAATTAATTCAGAAGACTGTTAAACGGCCATAAGGAACAACATTCCGATGTTAGGCAGAACGAACCATTCAATATTGGCAACGACAGCGAAAGCTGCCACCCACCCGACCTGAGTGAAGTGAGGATAGCAATATCTAAACTCAAGCTTAATAAGGAAATGAAGGCCTTTCCGTCGGGCTTTATCAATCCACCAACTGATAAGTTTCTTTCTTTCTGGTCGAAAGAAAGTATGCCTGAAGAATGAAACCTCAACATCGTTTGTCCGATCCACAAAAATGAGACCCACTAAACTGCGCCAACTACAGAGGCACAAGTCTTCTCAACCTCGCCTAAAAGATCCTATCTGCCGTAATATGTGAACGCCTGAAAGCGTTTACCAACAACCTGATCGGACCTTAGCAGTGTGGTTTTAGACCAGTGTGAAAATTTGGTCGGTTGTGAACTTTAACAGATCAAATTTTCACACTTTGGCAGATCCTGGAAAAAACCCAAGAAGTCCAAATGTAAACCCACCACCTATTATTTAAAAGCCGCAAAATTTATAGAGACGAACTTTACAGAACCAGTCTAGTTTTGGTATACCGCCCAAATGCGTCCTTTGTCTAGGATGACGATGGAGAACTCTCGCTGCTCCATCAGGGTCGGAAACGACCTCACCGACACATTCGATACCAAACCAGCATTTAGGCAAGGCGATGCGCTGTCATGTGACTTCTTCAATTTGAATTTTGGGAGGATTGCGCAAAACTCCCGAGCCAACAACAGAGGCACAATTTTCCAGAAGTCGGTGCAACTAGTTACTTGCATACGCTGGCGATATTGAATCAACGTGATGTCCTAGCCATGTTTGCTAGTATGGAGAAGGAAGCGGCAAAAATGGGTTTATCAGTAAATGAGGGCAAGACAAAGTACATACTGTCAACACGAAAGGACACACAACATCGGCGAATTGGGCCAACACCATTGATAGATATAACTTTGAGGTAGCACGGGATTTTGTCTATCTCGTCACAGCTATCAACTCTGACAACAACATCGCGTCAGAAATTATACGAAGAATTACTCTTGCCAACCGCTGTTTCTTCCGGCTAAGAAGGCAATTTAGTAGTAAAGCTCTCAATAAAATTACTAAGGAGATCCTATATTAGACCCTGATCATCCCAATCCTGCTCAACGTCGCTGAAGCATGGACCGTCTCAAAAGCGGATGAAGAAATCCTTGGTCGATTTGAGAGGACAATTGTTCGAAAAATCGTCGGTCCTCCTTGCGCTGACGGGATATGGAGACGAAGATTCAACCAAGAACTATACGAGCTGTACAACGACATGCCCCCGGACGCAGTAGAGGAAAACCTCGCCTTAAGTGAAGCGCAGAAATAGAAACCGACGTCAACCAAAGGACCGGGATAATAGGAGAGGCGTATTGGTTGAGGCCCAGAGTCGATTCGGACTGTAGCGTGACATAAGTAAGTAAGTATCATGCTCAAGATCAGCATGCTCAAGTCTAACTTATTTCACCAGGTATCCGAACATTAGGAGTTGTCTATACAATTCAATTCTCTGTTCAGATCGACCACCTTATTATGCCACCTTATTATGCTCAAAACAATCAATGCTTCAATTCCGTAGTTAAAACGACATTGTTCAAATTTTTCATAATTTTTTTAAATATCTTTGGGTCTGCGAATACATGCTTTTCTGAAAGCATATATGTCCCTCGATCCATTTCTGTTCGGAGATGATAGGCGTGGACTTGAAAACATACATGAAATGCTGGGCATTGCCATCAATGAGTGTTTAAATAGGAATAGAAGTTGAAAACTTTTATGAAACCTCACAAAACAAACTGAGTTGAATATTTCAAGATGTGGTTTCTAATTCGTAGAGAAAGAGTCAATTCTCGTCACCATCCTAAGTAATCATCAAGTTGGATTGATTAGTTCCACTTTTCGATGAGATGTGACATCATATCTAACCAGTGGACCTATTCCTACCAAACCCGTTGTATTATAAGGGAATGTTTATGATGTTTACATATGTATTATCAGCTTTTCACAGTTATGTTGCAAGTTGAACCGGTCAGTAAATGGTGGGTGAAGAATATTCGTCTTTTTAAGGGATGGGTTAGATAAATGTAAATGAAAAATCATGCGCTGTTTACTTAGGTTTGTGGAAGAACACCTCTTTAGATGACTGAGATGGCATCTGGACGGCGGTTTTGTGCATATGAAGATAAAAAATTCATTTGATTGGAAGAGTACCAAAGTGAACTGGTTCCATAGAATGTTTTATCTTCTTTAGTACTGTATGAGACTGAGCCGGAACGCCATTTGAATTACAATTTGGATGGAAGATGAGCAGTAAAAAATATATCTACCTAAACTTGGCTCTAGGTACAAACCTAGAACGTGTTTTAAACAAAGACAACTCTTATTCTTTTCAGACTTGCGGACCTTCGGGACAGAGTAACTTCCTTACCAGCTTAAATCATTTAGTTACTTGATAGCCTTGGATAACATATCCCTTAAAAATGCCAGACAGAACAATTTTAGCAGTTGCTAAATGCAAAAGTGGATGTGTGAACTTTTTTTTGCAATACCCCGATCAGTACGGAACGGTGTGGGTTCTTGCCCGCCAGATAGACAATTAACACGATTTTACACTAAGCCAATTCCTGGGAAAGGACAGGACGATAGTGGACGAGACGCACTATCGTCAGCTCCGTATAGCGATAACCGTTATTGGAAATTCTTAAAAATTGACCGAACATTGTTTTCTGGTGGTGGGATCTTTGACAGATCTCGTCCATACAATTTTTTTCAAAAACTGCATTGTTTAATTTGCAGTGTGTCATGTTACATAATATTGTTGAAACTAGTTATCGTACAGACCTTTTTCATAAATGTTTCAAGTTCTCTGATACAAATTTGCTTCAAAAAATCAGGTTCAATGCCAGCAAATTGATCGACGGTTCAGCCGTATGCCAAGCGACATAAAGCCAACTGTCAATATTCTTTGAGTCAATTGGACTAAATACTGTAGCAAATGCAAGTCATCCTCAAACATTATGAGATCTGCTGTGCGGATCGTTTAATACCCTATACCATTCCATCCTTAAAATAATATGTTTCCCCGAAATGTATGCTTAATGTCGATGAAATAAAGACAAAGGCATTGTCACAACATATTGTTCAGACAGTAGATGAACCTTTGGTGGTTCGACAAGAAAACAACATATTTCTTTTGCAAATGCTTTGGGGTGGGGTATACAAATGGTTTTTGTAAGAAAACGCCCCCAAATGTGGGTGTGAATGAAAATGATCTATGTACGAAATGTTTATATTGCCATTACCGAAGTAAACGTCTACAATCCGCTGTGCAAATCGTTTAATGTGGTCATTATGGGAATAAAATAAATAAAATGAAACTTTTTCAACATATTGTTCAGCCAATTTATAAAAATCTTTTATGGTTCGATAAAAACAACGCTTTTCTATTGTATAAGCTCTGAATATAAATAGTATTCCTAGGAAACCTCCCCCAAAAAGTTGGCGTGGGTCAAAATCTTCCATAACGAAAAGTTAATTTCAACATAACCGACGTTTTTCATCAAAAATTTTTTCAAAATTTCATAAAATTTTACCGTAAACTGTTTTTTTTGCATCAATCGCCCACAACATAACTATATAATTCTTCTGTTTAATTTTTTTTACCACGCCCTCTTTTTGTGTGTGTTTCCTAAAAAAAAAGATACAGTTTCAAGAAAATTTGAAAAAAAAACATTTTAACCCAAACCCATATTTTGTTGAATTTTTTGTAAAAAACACATATGAAAGGCTACAATCCACTGTGCGGAAAGTCATGGCTCAATCGATCCAGCCAGCGATTCTGCCTATATTATTTCTCTATGTTACAAACTATGTATCAAAACTATTGCACCCCTATGGGATAGGGTATAACTATGGATATATATAAATTAGCAGAAATCTGTGGGATTATATTATATTAAGGTCTTGATAATATTAAATATCATTATGACATAGAGGTAACATCTAATGTTTAATAATAAATATTAACACCACCAGAAGACAAGTGCAATCCAATTACAAAGTTAATGTATCGTTAAATAATCCTCATGGGCGCTACCATCAAAATTACAGCAAATACCTACCCTCGAATGAAAGTTCTAACAGGTCTAATTGAATCTAACTTGCAGCACCACCACCACGTTTAGAAAATTAACTTATCAGTGTTCTACAAAATGCCAACGGTTAGTCCATCCACTCAGTAAAAAACTCTGCAAATTATTAATCCCGTAGTCGAGTTCTTGGCTAGCCTTGCTCACTTAATAAATTCACTGGTGTTAGGATAAGTTTAGCTGAATTAAGTGTCTGTCCATCGGAACAGGAATTGACAATATGCTGTACCTGCTCAAAGGACGGATGGTTCCCTCCCGACGCTTCAATCTCCAACGACAAATTATTCATGCAGAATTTATTAATGACGCAGAGTTCGGTATCAAAATTTAATCAGACACAAAAGTTGTCAACTCAAATTTACCAACCCAGCCCCCTATATGCCGATTCTTTCTTAGAGTATAAAGAAAGGAAAAAAATAGAAACACTCCCACACCAGTTGGAGTGAGAACAAAGTTAAGCTCATGCCAACATTGGGAGCTCTTTGATTGAATTATTAAAAAAAAGTCCACAAGGACGTCAAAAAAAAAGTCGTGGAAAGAAGCCAAGGGAAAGAAAAAGTTTTCATCTCCACTTCGTGCGAGTGTCACACTTTGGCACTTTTCAACACCACCACACCATCACCAATGTCAGCATCTGACATCTAGAATGTCAAAGGGATGGGTGCGATAGGGCTACTTTGCAACGGGATATATAAATGAATCTGCGTTCTTATTCTACAGAGGGTTTCAATGATTTTTTCTCATTTCGTGAACCGGAACGCGGTCTTGTTTTAATATAATAAAATTCTGGTAGAATTATTCACCACCTTACACGAGGGGTGAACTTGTACACGGTTCGATGTGGCTTCTCATATTACGTTTTTTTTTAGCTACTTTGTTTTTTTTTGTGTACCTTCTCCTTACTGTATTAAAGGACACATTTGGGGGTCTGAATTCAACGATTTAACTGATGCCATGGGGAACAAATCAGGGTAACAATCAAATCATAAAAATGGTTTGTTGTATAGGAAACCATCCGACAAAGAGAACTTCCGCCGCCATCCGCTTGGCAGAATGGAAACCAGCATTTCAGTTAATCACAATGTGTCAAGTGTATAACCGCATTATAGGGCCGCCTGTTACATGCGAATGATGAAATATCGTTCGGTGAGAAAAAACGTTGATTTTTAAGACGAATGAGTTTCCTCAGATCTTTAGTGCTGCTGTTTATTTGACAATGGGAAGCGTCAATATAAATACACATCAACGTATATGACTGTATGTGTGTCTAGTTTCGGAGAATTTAATATTAAATTTCATGTATCAATTTTCTGCAGATGGTTATGTATGATATTATTATTTGTGAATATAAATGGAGTCATCAAGATGCACTAAAAATACAAGGAGTTGTAGGGTTAACCAAGATTTTTTTCTCGGCTTCGCTATTAGCTATGACGACGATATTTCGAAGACTTATCTACTCTTGCCAACTGCTGACTCTTCGGACTAAGAAGGCAATTTAATAGTAGAGCTTTTACTCGAACTAAAGAGACTTTAAATAATACCCTGTTCTTCCCGGTCCTGCTTTATGGAATCGAGGCATACCGTATCAAAAGCGGATGAAGAAATCCATTGCCGTATTGAGCGAAAAATCATTTTAAAATCTTCGTTCCCATTTGTATTGATGTGCTATAGAGATTAGGTTTCAACCAATAAATTAATGGCTGTGCAGCGAAACAGGCATGGTAAAAAAAACGCACATTGGAGTTTTATAACAGAATTTTTGATCCTTAGCCAGATGTCGGTAGTAGTAGACGAAAACCTCGCTTTAAGTGACAGTAACAAGAAGAATCGCTAGCAACCATATTGAAGGATGCAATTGGAAGCAATTATCTAAAAATCGGGCTAACTGCAGAGGCAATTTGGTGGAGGACCATGTTCATTCTGGGCTCTAGCGCAACTTAGGTAAGTAGGACAGATAACGAGTGAATCGGGACACACTGTTAAATTGGCTTATTTTACGCAAGGATATTACCAAGCAAACAGAGTTTAGCTCTTGCATCAATAGAAGATGGCCGACCATATAAAAACGTTGAAGAGAATCTAGTCTTCGACTAATATTTTGTCCAGCGATGAGACCAATATCTGGCTTAATGCTTTCAAAGATAAGCAAAATTTGTTGAAGAATAACCCGAAGAGGTTCAAGAGCTGTTAATTGGTGAAATCATTATTGGAACAGTGACAAACACTTAAGTGTTGCTTCATTAGGGATTTGAACCAATAACCCTGCACTTAGTATTAAAAATCTCTAACCACTAGACCACTACACCCATATAGAAAAAAAAAACAAAACATGAAAATACTTTTTTCCAGAATATGGCAAATATCGAAAAAAAAAATCAAATCAACTCAAGAACTGAAACCGTCAATTGAAGTGCCAAAGTGCCAAATTTCTCCAATTATTCTTTTTATCGTAGATGTAATTGCCAAATTGAAACTTTTTTGTTGGAAACATTTTTAAAGTGAAACTTCTTTTGGGGACGGTGTGAACGGGATTTCTTGAAACGAAAAAAAAAAACACATGAGAAGGCTACAATCCAATGTGTGGATCGTTTTATAGGGTATCCCATCCTTTAAATCAACATCCCTTAAATGTATGTTTTATGGCAAAGAAATATTAACATTGAAATCAAAAACTTGTATGTATGGCGTAGGGTATACAATTGGTTTTTGTATGAAAACGTCTCCAAAAACTAGGCGTGGAAAAAATGTTTACATTACCAAAACCAATTATTTTGTATCAATTATTTTTTCAAAATTTTTAAAATTTTATCGAAAAAATTTTGTTTACTAAAATCGCCCCCAAAATTGGGCGTAGCAAAAAACTTGTATAGAAAAAATATAGACATAAGGATTTTCTAGATATCTTGTTCAAACACTTTTTCAAAATTTTGAACGGTCTGGCCTATAATTAGGTTTTACTAAGAAGAGGGCGTGGCAGTGGGCGGATTTCAAAAATGTTTACACTCGTGCGAACAGCACGTACAAGGATCACATGTACCAAACTTGATTATCCTAGCTCAAAATTTAAGGCCCAAAAACCGGTTATCTACAGACGGACGGATGGACGGACGGAAAGACAGACATGGTTTAATCGACTCAGCTAGCGATTCTGAGTCGATCCATATACTTTGGGGTATATCTAGCTAAATTATTTCACTATGTTACACACTATGTATCAGAACTAATATACCCCTATGGGATAGGGTATAAACATATGAGAAGGCTGTGTGGATAGTTTTGGACCCTATCTGACCCCATCCTTAAAACAAATATCCCCAAAAGAATGGATTTATGGCGATGAAATATAGAAAATGTCATTGTCGTAACATATTGTTCAGACAGTTTATCAAAATCTTTCATTTTCGACAAAAAACAATGATTTTCGCCTGATTATGCTATGAAGTAGTATATACAAAACGCCTCAAAAAGTGGGCGTGGGTTAAACTGATATACAGAAGAAATATTTACATTATAACCAATGATTTTGCATCAAAAAAATGTTTCGAAAAGTTTAAAATTTTACCAAAAAACGTTTTTTTTACTGAAAACGCCCCCAAAAAGTAGGCGTGGCAAAAACCTTTGTATAGACGAGATATAGATATTAGGATTGTCTATTGGGTTGGTATGAAACTACTTTTTTCTTAAAAGGGGGCGTGGCAGTCGG